>CAJVGC010000591.1:19447045-19618571 GCA_910822075.1 Senecio squalidus
CAGAAGGAATACTAGTACTATGCTAATCAACATCAAGTTGCGTGCTGCTCGAATTGCCTTTCGTGCCATTGCCTTTGTACGCAACACCTCGGTGTACAAACCACGTATCTGGTGGGAGTGATCTCTCACGACTTGAGTGTATCCGCGGAGGTCGACGGACATGTTACAAAGCGCTTGGATTTCTTCGGGAGTCAATCCGCGAACAGGGGGTGGTGGTGGCGTAGCTATTTGAGGTCTCGAGTGACGATTCGGTGGTTGTCGTGCTCGGCGTGTTGGTAATCGAGAGCTTCCTTCACCATCCCGACGGAGGTAAGGTAGGGTGAGTGGTGACGATTGTTGACTCCTAGAGCGTGATTGAGAATCGTGGGAGGGTTCGGTCTCGCTGTCGGACCTAGCTATCTCTTTCCCTCTCGACATACCCTAAATTGGTAACGCGTTAAATCGAAGATACGGCTCATGTTAGTGTTAGTAATAAGCTGAGCACATAGAGTATCTTAAGTATAGCATCTAGGTCTGTGTGGGTCTGACTTCAAGAATTCCCGGGGAGGTTCGTTTAATGTTTTTACCAATCCCGTACCGGCATAATTTAGTCCAAATTATTCATAGGTGATCAGGCTACGAATAATTCAAGTTAAACAATGCCTTCACGTTTTGGTTAAATAAAATCTTTCGTTTTTAGAAATTGGTTATAGTTTGATTTTTGAAAAATCGGTATTCACTATAACCTTGCGCTCTGATACCAAGTCTGTCACACCCCGCTAAAGCGGAACGCAGGGTGCGAAGAGCAATAGCATTCGATACACAAGATATAGATAAACGCCAAATATCATTAAAGGAAAAACATAGTATTCAAGGTTTACAAAGTTTTAAACAAAGTTACATATCCGAATTACAAAATGGGGTGTTCAACCAAACCACCCAAACCCATCCCGTTCTTGAAGTCATTCGCCCCCCAAAAGCATAAGTCATCAGCTAGCTTACTCGTTACCTGAAAATACGAGTCAAGTGTTAACTACGGGAGACGTAGTTAGTGAGCTACAAGTTTAAGTAAAAGCATAGTTTTCAAATTGTAATCGCATAGCCAATCATAGAGTATCGCATTCAAAATAGTTATCACATAAAAATATATAAAGTTATAGCATTTGTGTTTTTAGGTATTGACCACATAGCGCGACTATGTGCCAATCCTAAGTTTTGCCCAATGATCGTTGCTAAGCCTAAAGCCTACCCATTTAGTATTATGCACCATCGTTATAAGTCGTTGTGGTGAGGGTCAATCTACCCTAATAGCGTTATCCATATCTACTATCGGTCCTTTCCAAAGGGATTAATAGCAACTAATGTCCTTGGTAGTTTTCGGGAGTTTTCAATGGTTTCTCACGTCCATGTTGTACAAAGTCCGCAACATGACGATCGATAGTTTTTAGTCATTGGCAAATATAGTTTTTCATATAAGTTTACAAGATATCAAAGTGTTTCATAATAGCTTTCCAAGTAATCAAGTGTTTTCGTAATAGCTTTGCGTATCAAATCGTTTTCATTTAGCAATCAAGAATTAAAGCGTTTCAAAGTTTGCTTCAGCTTATACATAGTGTCTAAGCCTAAGACTCGCATTTCACCCCAAAAAGTATTAAAAGCGTTTAAAGAGTAGGGGTTTGTAACTCACAGTTTGCGAAGATAATCGAAAGCGGGAACGGTCGGAACGCGTGTCGGGAATCACCGAAAGCCTAATAATACCAAGTTTTGTTCAAGTGTTATTACGTTATTGTATAATATAATAGATAGCTTTTTAGTTACACTTTAAGTGTCAAGGTCCAATTTGTCCAAAAATCGTCCGAAACGGTTATCGTTTTGTTGTAGTCCAAAAGTTCAAAATTAGCGTTCTTATTAATATGATATGTATAATTAGGTCGCTGAAGTGGTTTGGAATTTCTAATGAAATTTGGGCAGCGCTTCCGCGCCCAAATTTCACTTCCAAAAATTCCAAAGTCACTTTCCCGCTCACTATTCACATATATCACATAATCATATTTATACATGTTCTTATTATCATATTAAGTCCATTACAAGTCACCAATGTTATTGTTTTATCCAAAATCAGTCATATATATTAAGTCTTAAAAGTCAGAATGGGTAACCAAACTTCGAACGGCCAAAACGACGATTTTCGGGAAGGACAGCAGGCCGGTGCTGCGCACCTAGGCATAGGTGCGGCGCACCTGTCCTGCTGTTCTTCCATTTTTCGAGTTTCTCTTGCAAAATCGTTTATGTAAGTGATAGATCTTGACATGCAATCGGTTTAAACTTCATAATATGTTATTTTAACAGTTTATACATAACTTTTAACCATAAAATCAAAGATTTAAGCATCAATAATTATAAACCCGTTTTTGTATAAAAATGGTTGTAAAAGTTCATCACAACTTGTTTTTATGGCTTAGATCATACATGCAATGAGTTATAATAGTAATAAAAGTAAAAAGGAAGAGTTTCTACCGAATGAAAAGCTTGGATGATGTTTTAGATGAGTTTTGAGCTCCAAAAGTGAAGAAAACGTTTTGTAATCGAACTAGCTTTAATCCCCTTGCTTCCTTTGTTGTTAGAACGATTTTAAAGTGGTTTTTAGTGGGTTTATGTGGCTGTGTTTTCTGGGAAAGATGAAGTTCTTGAGAGAAAGTTAGAGAGAGTTTAGGTGTGTGTGTGTTTTAAGTGTGTGTTTGTGTTTTTGTTAAATGAAAAAGAAAAGAAAAGAAATGAAATCAAATGATGATAAGGAGGGTGTGGTCTGCCCAAAAATGCAGAAAACATGTGCTAAGTTCGGTTTTGATTGGGTGATGGGTTACAAAAACGAGAAGGGACTAAAAATGTAAATTTTTGAATTCTGGCAGCCGGTGCTGCGCACCAAGCAACTGGTGCTGCACACCGGGCCAATTTTTGGCATTTTCTGATTTTTAGTTTTTACGTTTTTGCTTCGTTGGACCTTTTTGTTAACCGAAAGTTCTTAGTTATGATTCGTTGTGAACCTAGGAAAGTTCATTAGGTGTTTTCTTGGTATTAGGACTTGTATAATTTGATTCTGAAGTTGTTTTATGATTCCGATCCCGATCCGCGCTTAAAGGCTTAAAATAGAGTGACTTTCGTTTAAGAGTTTTGCGTGAGTTACAACGAGCTTAGCTTAAGAGTTATGTCTACGTAACCACATAGCACATAAAATTAGTTATAACAGGCATCAAATAAACACTTAGAAGTTATAAGTTAGCGTTCTCGACCTTAGTTTAGACGGTTGTCACAATCGTCTCCACCTTCCTCAGGCTCTCGCAAGTGTTCATAACGTGTTCCATGTCTCTCACTTGAAAAAGTGTCTGTCTGATGAGACCATCGTCATCCCTATAGACGAGGTCAAAATCGACAGCAAGTTAAACTTCATCGAGGAACCGCTCGAAGTTGTCGACCGCGAGGTCAAACAGCTTAGACAGAGCCGTATTCCGATAATCAAGGTTCGATGGAACTCTCGACGCGGTCACGAATTCACGTGGGAGCGTGAAGACCAATTCCGTCAGAAGTATCCCCATCTGTTCGAGAACTCTTCTACCTGATAGGACGCACTAAATTTCGGGACGAAATTTCTTTCAACCCGGGGAGGATGTGACAACCGTCAAAATTCAGGTACTTATTCAATAATTATATCGGTTCGAAACGTAGGTTACTTCTTTGTCTCGTTCGCCTCATTCTAGTTCGTAACTTTTAAGTCTATACTTTGTCGGAACTAGTGTCGGAATAACTTCCGGAATCAAATTATAGGTCCTAATACCAAGGAAAACACCTATTGAACTTTCCTAAGTTCATAACTTATCATAATTAAGAACTTTCAATTAACAAAAAGGTCCAACGTAGCAATAACGCAAAAACGAAAAATCAGGAAATCCGGAAAACAGCCCGGTGCGCAGCACCCCTTGCTGGGTGCGCAGCACCTGGCTCCAGAATTTTCAAAAATGTTACAGTTTTAGTCCTTTTCTCGTTTTACACCACCACCACCCACATTGACCAATGGGAAACGCCCCTTTCTGCAAATATACTGTCCCAAAGCCAGAATTGTTACCCCCTATACCCCATTATTCATTTTACTTTTCATTTTACTTTCATTTTAATCAAAACAAAAACACACACATACTTCTTTTCTCTCTACTTTTCTCTCTAAAGAACTCCATTTCCAGAAGCCTTCCAGCCATCAAAACCCATTAATAAACCATACAAATCGTTCTAAACCTCAAGAGAAGTTCGGAGGTGTTGTTATTTCGAAAAAGGACCACGGTTGTAAAGATTTTTGGAGCTAGAATCCGACCAAAAACTCATCATCCAAGCTTTTCCTTCGGTAGATTTCTTTATTTTCACTATTTTTACATAAATAATCAGTTGCATGAAAGATCAAACGGTTGAAAATGTGTTTTATACAAATCTTTGACTTTTATGGTCAAAAACGCTTTTAAGTCGAAATACTCTTTAAATCCACGAATCTGTGAATAAAAATGTTTTAGAGACTGTTGAAATGATGTTTTGAATGATATTTACTAATTGCATGTACAATCTAAACAACAAAAACGAATATTTGTAGAGATTATGTCATTTTTATATAAAAACGATTTTTGTCTAAGTAGCACCTAGATCTATGATTTTGTGGCTAAAAGTTGTTTGGAAACTGTGAAAACATCATATTATAAAGTATCTACTGGTTGCATGTCGAAATCAATAAGTCACAAAACGTTTTTAGCAAGAAAAACACAAAACGGGAATCGGGACAGCAGCTGGTGCGCAGCACCAGTGCTCTGGTGCGCAGCACCGAGCTGCTGTTCCCCCGAAAGTTGTCGTTTTCACTCGTTTTAAGAACATGTTACGTTCTGGACTTTTACCGGTATAATTTAGGGACTGAGATAAATAAAACTAATAACATTGGTGACTAGTATTGGACTCTTTGGACTATTTTGAACTATATTATGTATATTATTGTGTTTTAGGTGATTTGTGAGCGGAAGTGACGATATAATTTTTGGGCATGAAATTTGGGCGCGGAAGCGCTGCCCAAATTTCCCTAGAAATTATAAAATCACTTCAGTAAGCAAAAGCACTTAAGACGTAATAATCAAAAACAATAAACTTTCGGACTAAATGCAACGTTAATCGCTTCGGACCAAATTTTCGGAACAATATTGGACTTAACACTTAATTACAACCAAAAGTTACATAATCTCCTATATTATTATATAAGAACATAATAATGTAACAACTCATTAAACTACCTTGGTATTATTAGGCAATCTGTGATTCCCGGCTTTCATACTCCGACCGAGTTTCCGAGTTCTCGATCTCTTCGCAATCCGTGAGTTACAACCCCTCGTTTTTATATATTTTTACATGAATTTGGGGGAAACATAAGATTATTTACATTTTAAGCCTTATGAAACAAATTGCAATACATCAAACTTTGACTTTTAACTCATTAAACTTTGACTATTTGACTCTTATGCGTAAAACATTTTTCTCTAATTGTATTTATTGGTTCGTTTCTTTTGACTCAACTATATTATTGATGCTTGTATGCGTAACCAACCCTTGATGGAACTATAACACGTTTCCTAAGTGATGTTGTCTCACTCTCTTTTAAAACAAAACTACTTAGTGCCCACTTACTCTTTAGCCTTTACACACTATTAACTATTTAGCCGTATAGTAATTATGTTTATCGATACTTAGGAAAGAACCGTTCCTTGCTTAGATGGCAGTCTAAGTACATATTACTGAATTTCTCTTTTAACTTCCCGTTGGAGAGGCGGGGAGTTGGGGCCGCACGGTTGATAATCGGATTAGTGTGAACACTTAAGTTATAGATGCCAAGATGTTGATACAAGCAATCTAATTAGTTACTTACGCATAAACTTATAAACTTTTAGCGATTGTTATCCGCTTCTACTATTTGACTAAATTCGATGCTATTTGGTCTTTACGAATCTAGGGCACCGACTCGCCCGTTATTTGAATTTTTCTAAAAGTATATAAATTCTTTAAGCGACTTTTCTCCGCTAATCTCCTTTTTTGGAAACCCTTACTTTATATACTTTACTCATATTTTTATGTTGACTATCTAAACTGTAACTCACTCACTACTTTCGTAGTTGACACTTTATCTTATGTTTCAGGAAATTAGTGTAAGCATGGTGTGCATGGCATGGACGGATCGAGGCGGTCGTGTGAGAACCTCTTTGGGAAAAGACTTGGCCATTGTTTTTGGGAATTTTTAATGAAACATTTTGATTGTGTACCAATGTATTAAACTATTGTCTCTTGGTTGTTCGAATGGGATTTTAAACTCTTTTACTTTTAAATCAATGACTCATTTACCGTTATGTTTGAAATGACATGTGTAAAGATTTTCCAGCTCTTCACATCTCGTGTTTCCGCTTTAGCGGGGTGTGACAGTTATCATCTGGAGAGAGCAAAGGTGATGAAGACAAGGGAAGCACAGATACTGTCATCACTGCCACCTCCAATCAAGATGAACAAATGGAGACAGACAGTATAGTTGAGGGGGAGACAGACTTTGATGCCAATATGGTGATAGATGAGCGGGTGAAGAAATGGAAGTTGATACTCCACTTAAGGGGGAGCAGCAGCAGCAAGAAGTGAAGCAAATGGTTGAAGAAACCATAGACGAGATGGAAGATGAAACTTCACCAAATGCTACTGAAACAATTGTTGCGGATCAAGATGTTGAAATGGTTGCTGCGGATCCTATTGCTACGGAGGCAGTTACTACTGACCCAGTTGCTGCGGACCAAGTTGATGCGGATCCAATGGTAACTAGTCTAGTTTCTACGGACATAGTTGATACTGAACAAGTTACTACGGAGCCAATGATTATCAGTCCAGCTCCAGAAACAGAGGAGGAAGATCATTCCTACCTATTCACAACCATTCCTCCCACGTTCGATCAAGCTTCCTCACAACTCCAGGCAATCCAATCTGAAGCTACAACTCCTTCCACCACAGTAACAGAAAGTCCTTCCACCATTGATCAAGAAGAAGCTGGAAATGTTCTTATAAGAACAGAAATGTCAAGAACTACTGTGATGGAAGATGAAGCCACACTATCATCACAGCTGCATAAGATCAAAGATGAAAAGAAGAAACAAGAACAAAAGAAAGCTGAAGAGGAGGAAAGAAAGAAGTTGATTGCTGAGGCAGTTGCTAGACAAAGAGCAGCAGCTGCATTGATAGTTACAACTTCGGCAACTTCTCTAACCTTACCTGAACAAACTGCTGGTTTATCTGTTTCTACAGGAAGAGTTGGGTTTATAACAGTGGACAAGAAAAAGAATAAAATCCAAATGGTCAACCTTGATGCTGAAAAAGACAAAGGCAAATCCATTGTGGTGAAGAAATCAAAAGAAGAAAAGCAGGAGGAAGAAAGGCTTGCTCAAGAAAAATTATACTTTGCTAGCATGACTGAGGAGGAGATTGAAATAGTGAGAAAAGAGAATGTTGCAGCAGAACTGTACAACAGAATGATTGCTGAGCAAGAAGAAGAAGAAAAAGCCAGAAAAAGAAAGATAGCTCAAGAAGATGAGCTACATGCTAAGCTAAACAAAGAACCTACCCCAGAGGAAAGGGAAAGATTGGCCAGAATTGCTGAAGAAGATGCAGTAAAAGCTCAGGAGATGGCCAATGAACAAATTTTGGACAGATTGTTCAAACAGGGTTTGGTAAAATCTTTGGAAAGATCAGATGAGCTTCTAGCACAGAAGATGCATGAAGAGGAACTTAAACAAGCTAAAGCCAAAGCCAAGCCTGAGAAGAAGAAAGTGTCCAAACCAACTACTCCTACACAAGTCAAGTTAGCTGAGGATAGGAAGAAGTACACTGATTATCTCAAAAGCAAAGGTCATAGTGGCAGATCATTAGGCCCTATGAAGTTAGCTACTATCCTAGAGCTTGTGAAGGAAGAAAGACAAAAGGAAGCCAAAAGGGAAGCAGCACTTACAAAGCTTGAAGAGAAAAAGAAGCTAAATGCAGAAAAAGTGTTGGCTGCAGCCCTTAGAACAGGAAGGAAGGTATTTCAACCTGAACCTGTTCCTGAAGTCAAACAATCAGAAGAGAAGCAGAAAAGAAAGAAGTTGTCATCAAAAAGGATTCCAGTTCCTCCATCTAAAAGACAAAAGATGGATGATGCTGCTACTGCCTCTCAAGAAAGCCCAGAAATTCCATTTGTTGATGTTAAAACAGAGCCTGAAGATATGGAACAAGATCCTCCTAGTACTACTAAAGGGGGAGATTATTCTGCATATATCAACCATGTTGATGGTTTGAAGTATACTCCACTAAAGGTGAAACCTCCAGTGATCATCGATTGGAAATATATTGGTGGACCTTTGAAAACTGAATATGAAGTTACAAGAGCAGACAAGTCAAAGAAAAATCTTATCGCTTTTCATTGGGTATTCAGAGATTTTGATAGAGATGATCTGGAGAGGATGTATGAGATTGGTATAAGGAAATACTCTCATCAAAGAAAAGGAGTATGTCCTGGTATTGATCTGGCAATGGATGTTCTGTGTGGGTTGCTTGAGCCTGGATACGAGAAAAAAAGTTCAATCTTCAAGAAAGAAGGACCTAATAATCCTGTACTCAACTGGTATGTATATGAGAAAAGTGAAGTGTACTCGATTATAAGAAGACATGGAGCAAGGGAATTCTACTTGGTAAGTCACAAGTATCCACATTCATTGAAGACGTTGGATGAGCTTATTGAATTGAAGCTAAACGGACCAAGAGATTCACTGCTTGCTCAGGAACTTATTTGGAAAGTCTTGTGTCAACGAATAGAAGAAAAGAACAAGTTAGAAACTGACTTGCAAAACAAGTAGTTGTAATAAAATAGTTAATACTGTTTTATGAATGAAATAGTTAGTACTGTTGGAGCATAAAACTTGTACTTTTGATGTGTCATAAAAGTTCAAGGTTAGGGGGAGATTGTTGGGTTATAACTTAGTCAATATAGTTTAACCATAAACAATGAACCTAACAAACAAGGAAAGTAACTTAAACATCAAGTTTGAAGTTAAGAAGTTACTACGGAAGAACACAAGAACAAGTTAGTGCGGCTGTTCAACATGTTACTATTGTTTGTCAAGTTACTATGGAAGTATGAAGTTACTACGGATCAAGTCAGTTGCTATGGTTGAAGTCAAGCTACGGAAGACAAACGTATCTTGCAAGTATAATCTACGTTATAGATAGAGTCATAACTAGATTATAATTCCTTTTGTAATAGATAGAGTTTCCTTAATCTAGATAAAGATAGATTTAGATAAGGATGGACGTAGTTTCCTAGTTTATCTAGGTTTGCCTCAAGGTCTATAAATATAGATCCTTGTAGAGAGAAACAAACACGTTGTATTAGTATTCATTGATTAATACAATTGAGGCGTATAATTCGACAATACTATTGTTTATTTTCTTATTCATTATTCATTGTTCGATAACTCGTAATATTGAAGTGTTTATCCGCTGCTGAACTTCTTCAATAGATCACGATCTAACGAAGGCGAACTTATTAGTTTATCTAGACTAATACGATCCTGACATTATACTTTAATACATAACCATTAATATTAATTAATAGATATTGATAAAAGATAATCATTAATACTATAATTTAATTTAAAAATAATAAGAATAAAATCTTTTAATTAAATAATAAATTCTTTAAAATTTAATTAATAAATAGTTTTAAAACAGTAACTAATTATAATAATAAATACTTCAATTTTATGGTATTTGTAATCAATAGAAAAAATATACTTTCATTGTTGTAATTTGATGCTACACATTTACTCTAGTCATTTCTAACAAACTAAATTTCATCTATATTTTTCTCATAATATCATTAAAAAAATATGTATGAAAGTATATTTTTTCTATTGATTATAAATCATAAATCGAAAGTATTTATTATTATAATTAGTTAATGTTTAAATGTATATTAATATTAATGATTATGCATTATAGTATAATTAAAAATTCTTATTAGTGAATTATAAACTTATATATTAAATTATATTTAATTCACAACATTTGGCTGTTATGATCGATTTTTGAAAATTGAATGGTCATCATCTTATTTACTTCAAAATAAAACTTAAAAATAAAAAGTTCATATGCTTTATATAGTAGTATAGATAGTTATTTAAGCAACAAGTGAGGTACTAAACGATTTGAGGTGTTGGCTAATCGATACGAACTTCTACGAGGGCAGTGCGAACCTACCAAGCTCTTGGCGAGCCTAGGTGACGTATGATTAGGGTTAATGGCGTAAGAGAGTGGCAAAACCTCTCTTGAACGTGTATGTGTGTGTAGGTTATAACGATTGAATCTGATCCCCTCTAACAATGACTAGGGGGTATAGGCTCGAAAATCAGGGTTTCCACTTATGGGCCATGAGCCATGATTACGTTCATGGGACGTCATTTTATGACTCATAAGTGGGTAAGTGACGTAATCGTGTGTGCCTGTGACGTCTGGTCAACTTAAGTCAACATGGATAGCTAGAAGTTATTAATATTGACTTGGTGTTGGTTAATATGTTTGTATGAACGGGGTAGAAGCGTGCTCGGTTTATACGTTTGTGTCACGCAAGCAACGAAGCCAAACGGGTAAAGATTTATCGTACACGGGATACAACTGCTTTTCCCGGATATCCTAAGGCAACCGGGTAGGTTGTGCCCGGTCACGGGGCTCAATGTGTACCGGGTAGGATTTGAGCTCGGGGCTAGTTTCTCCATTGGCGGGGCATTGGGCTTACCGGGTAGCCAAGATCACCGGGTAACCTTTACTCGGTAACGGGGCCTAGGTGTAACGGGTAGAATTGGAAATGTATAGTATATCGGGCTAGGACGCCAACCGGGTAGGAATACCTCGAGCCCGTGACTTACACTAAAGCCTACCGGGTTTTCTCGAGCCCGGGGCTTACACTAAAGCCTAGCGGGTAGACTTTGGTCTGGTTATGTGAGCCCGACGTTGGGGCCTTTTTTGTCTCGGGCCAGTGGAGTCCGGTCACGGGGCTGATCGTTGTCCTAGTGGCTTAAGTGTTTGTCCGGGTAGCAAATGTAGGCATGTACCAAGTACACTACTTTGGCTACCGGGAAAACTTTAGTGTGTACCCGGGGTGGAAGCCAACTGGGCCAATGGAGTCCGGTCACGGGGCTAAGTGTTTGTTCCGACTTGGTTTGTTTTCAAGTCACTTTCGAGTGTCAAGACCACACCTCAATAGCCCCCCAATTTGGGTTTTTTGTTGAAATTTCAAAAAATTCAAACTCCGTTTTTTCCCCTTCCATCTTTTCAAAACTGTTTTTCTTTTTAAAACCCTCATTATCCTTTTCACCTTTTCATTTTATCTTTTCATTTCACCTCCTTTTCTCTCTACTTTCTAAACTTTGTTTTTCGCCAACTTACTTTTCTTTTTTCCTTTGTTTAAGAGAGAAAGGGGAGATTTGGTGGTTGTGTGAGTGTGGGTTTCTGCGGGTTGGGTTTGTCCGAGAGAGGTTCACGGCGGCAGTGACTCACGGCGGTAGTGGTTTGCGGCGGTAGTTGTTTGCGGCGGTAGTTGTTTGCGGCGGTAGTTGTTTGCGGCGGCGGTGGTTCACGGCGGGTTGGTATTTTTCCGGTAGGTTAAGGGCAGTGGTGGTGGTGGTGAGCTTTCTTTAGCCTTCAAGGTGTGTTCTTGACTTTTTACCCTTTGTTTGGTTTGTTTGATCTTGTAACTTCTTTTATTAAAGTTATGAGGGTATTTGTTTGTCCTTTATTGTCTTTGTAAAACCTTTTGCTTGTATATGTTTAGTTAGGGGCACCATTTCCTTGCCTTGCATGCAATCCCTTTATTCTTTAGCTTTTCGGGGTTTGACTTGTATTATCCTTTTTTATTTCAACTAAATGCTTTGAAAATTATATGTTTATTCTTGTAAGGATTTTACTTGTTAGGATTTTACTTGTCAAAATTATATTCCTTGTAGGTATCAACTTTAATCCTCATAAGTGGAAACTTTATTCCTAGGAGGTATTTTGCATGTTAGCAACGCCGTAGGAAATATTGTTCCTAGGAAGAATTTTGCCTATTAGCAACGCCGTAGGAAATTTTATTGTGCCTATTAGCAACGTCGTAGGAAAATTTGTTCCTAGGAGGTATTTTGCCTATTAGCAACCCCGTAGGGAAATTTTATTCCTAAGAGGAATTTCGTGGGAGGGTTTTTGTCCAACCTTAATACTTTACTTTTTTTTATTGCTAACGTTTTTTCCATGTTGCTAGGGTTGTTAGTGACTTAGAATGTTGATGTTATTTTAGGATTCCTTTGTACTATGGAGCAAAATGAGCCTGATCCCTCTCCCTCGGAGGGGAACGGGAGACTCGTTCCTGCTGAGCATCCTACGGCTGAGGATTACCTATGTGAGCTTACTCAGAGCGAGCTAGATGTTCTACTTAAGAGCAAGGTTTTGGGTTTAGAGCATTATAGGACAATCCTTCCTGGCCCGGATGGCCGAGCATGTTCTCCCCCTGCTGTTACAGTGACTATTTTTCTGATGGAAGTTTGAGGTTTCTCTTTCTCGCTATTTTTTAAACGTGGTTAGGCACTATATGATTGGGTTTTCTCAGTTAGGTCCGCTCACTATTTGGAAGATTTTGGCTTTCCAGATGCTTCAGCGTGCTTTAGGTATACAACCTTCTGTAGAGTTATTTAGGCTTACTTTTACGTTGGTTAAGCAACAGAGCTAGTTTGGTTGTAAGCCTAGGATTAATACGAAGAAGGTTTTCTTTGACTTCCCCGATAGTGTGAGGAAATGGCGCTTTAAGTATTTTTTTCATAGAAGATTCTTTTATTCCCCATGAGTATGAGTCTATTCGTGGGCGGATCGATGTTATTGACAATAGTGCCCAGGTTAAGCCCGATGGTACCCCGCATGCGGCTGAGTGTCGGCGTGTACTTGAGGATGTTATTGGGGGTATGAAGGTTCAGTTACGAAGGTACTCGACGGGCATGCTAGCTGGGGGGGGGGGGGGGTGTATGTGCTTATAGGAAAGCACCATGTGTACCACTTATTTTTGGGAAAGGTCTTGATAGGAAGCGAAGAGGGGAATGTATGTTTATGTCTTCTTTTCTTTTTTGTTTAGCTCTTTTGATTTATTTAACTCTTCTCGCTTGTTGCGTTGTATTGCAACTTTGAGTTTGTTAGAGTCCATGGTTGCTCATAAGTCCATTGAGCTAATGGTGAGGGGCGTTCCACCTGAGGATGTACAGAGACTTAGAGGTGCGGGGGATGTGGAGGAGGGGTTTGTTGACATAGTTGGAGAGGATGTTGTGAGGTCGTTGTGAGGTCGTAATACTAACTGTCTTTAGCTAGAGATGATGTTGTGAGGTCGTTGCACCAGAGGATGTTGAGGATGAGGTCGTTGTTACTTTAGGCCCACTAGACGACCTTGGGACTATACCTCTTATATACGCGGGAGATCCTGATGCTGGCCTTGATTCCTTTCTTACTTCAACCCCTGAGGACGACGGTGAGTGTCGTTCCTTTTGCTTGGCTATACTGTTTTTAATTTTGCCGTGACTAATTCTTTGTTGCTTTTATGCAGGTTTTCAATTGGGACTTGGCGTTGGTGGCGCTTCCTCCTCTCTGGGGAAAAGGCCTGCCAACGATGATGTGCAGGGGAGGAAATCAGGAGAGGCTTGTGAGGGGAGGATGGTTCGACCCTTCGTGAGGGAGAGGGGAAGACCCTCCGTTCGATCTCGGGTTCCTTTGTTGCTGTTGCGAGTGGTGCTACCACGTCTGTTGCTGGCACGTATATTGGTGAGAGGTCCTCTATGGCCGGAATGACTACCTCGATTTCTGCTGTGAGTTCTCCCTTTCGCCCGCCTCGCATCCCATCGCATGGTAAGTTATTTTTATTATGTTCTTGATTGTTATTTTCTATCTGACTCCTTTATTTTTTGCAGGTCTTAGTTTGGATTTCTCTTATCCTATAGAGCGTCCTCCTCGCATCGTTGAGCCAGTGCGAGGGTATTTTAGCTTTGAGGCTGTTCGAGCTTACTTGGATGCTACGGAGGAGTATAGGCTCACTGATGTTTATGACATGGCTACGACATCTGCGTACAACACCTATTTAGATACCTGGGTGGCTAGGCAACATAATGTCCTTTATCATCAGGATACAGATCTAAGGCTTGCTTCTCTTAGTGATCAGTTGGCACAGAGGGATCTGAAATTAGAATCATCAAATTTGAGAGTTGCAAATTATTATTAATAGTAAGTTTTGAAAATTTAATTTTAAGAGTATCCTAAAATTAGAATAATCAAATTTGCTTTATAGAGTAGTATATATGTAGGAAAAAATTAGAAACATATAATTAAACATTAACATTAATTATTTAGTATATTTGAATCATTTAATTTAAAAAGCTAATTATTTTTAATTTTTTTATTAATTTGAAAACTAATAATTTATTGAACAATTATGAAATTTAATAATCATTATTATGAATTTGACAATTTATTTGAGAGTTACAAATTACTACTAATAGTAAGTTTTAAAAACTTAATTTAAAGAGTATTATAAAATTAGAAACATAAATCAAATTTGTTTTATAGAGTAGTATAGATAAGGGAAAAAAAAAAGAATGGAATAGAAGAGGATAAAATAGAAAGAGTATATTTTATTTCCTTCCAAATCATCTCAAATATGGAAAGAAAGTTTTTAAATCAAAATGTATTAATTTTTTCATTTGTTTCCCTTCCTTCCTTTTTCTTTCTTTATTTAAAACTCAAAAATACAACTTATTTTAAAATTGTTTGTCTTCATTTTCCTTTCTTCCTTATAAAAAACTCGAGAACATAGCGTAATAAAAAAAAAAAAAGAAGTAAGTAAGAAGTTATAACATAATATGCAAACTATCATCTTCTTTTACATATATTAAGATTTTTAAGTATGTGCTCTTCGAGTCTATGTACATCGTAATTTATCAGTTCCTTTATGTATATATGTTTCAGTTCCTCTATGTGTTGAATATATATATATATATATATATATAGGGTGAGGTTCAAATGAGATCCTCAATTTGCTAGGGATCTAGGAATCCACTTTTCAGCCACACATTTTCCCCTTATTTTTTTTTTTTTTTTTTTTTTTTTTTTTTTTTTGCTATGTTTTACTTAACTATTTTTTTTCAAAATCACTTGTGATTTTTTGTAAAAAATTGAAATCACATTTGATTTTCAAAAACCAAAATTTATAAATTTTAAAATCACACGTGAATTTTTTTTTTTTTTGGAAAATCACATGTGATTTTCAAAACCAAAATTTATAAATTTTAAAATCACACGTGAATTTTTTTTTTTTTGGAAAATCACATGTGATTTTCAATACCAAAATTTATAAATTCTAAAGTCACAGTTGAAGTATTTGTTTCTCGAAAATCACATGTGATTTTATAAGCAAAATAGTTTATACGTTAAAAATCACATGTGATTTTACCCATAAAAGATTCGTAGATTGGAAATCACATGTGATTTTTAAAAATAAGATTGAAAATCAAATGTGATTTTCGGAAGAAAAAAAAAAGTAAATAAAAAGGTAAAAGAAAAAAGTAAAAAAAAAAAAAATTAGAAAAAAGCAAAAAAAAAAAAAAAAGAAAAAAAAGATAAATAAGGAAAAATGGGTGGTCAAAAAATGGATCTTTGGATCTCTAGCAAATTAGGGATCTCATTTGAACCCAATCTATATATATATATATATATATATATATATATATTGTGGGGTTCGCCTACAAACCACCCTTAAAATACAAACGGTAGGAACGATTCATGGTCACGCGCGTCATTGTAACAATTTCTTTTTAATTATTTTTACCTATGTTCCTTTTAGTTTCTCTTATTTTGTGCATTAATAGTTGTTTTATCAAATTACTTACCAATAAATCTAGTTTTTCATCCTCTTTAATTTGATACCAGTCTCGTTTCATAAAAAGTAGATGCATTTTACCTATTAAATGCATTTTCTTTAACTATATGTAATTTAAGTGTTAGATGAAATTCAAGCATTACATGTATCTTCAAAAATAGTTTTTTTTTATATCTCCAGACAACATTCATCTAAAACTCCTACAAAAATTAGATGCATTTAAAAAAAAAGTAGATGCAATGAATATGATTCTGCAAACATACCCCACATCAAAACCGGATGAAATCGAAAAAAAAAATACAAACTTTCAAAGTTGAAATCAAAAACCAAGTAGTGATTTATGTATTTGGTGCGCGAAGAAGTTAAAAAGAAGGTATGTGTTGATTTTTTGTTTCATAAAAAAAAAGAAATAAAAAGAAATCAATTTTTTTTCCAGAAAAGTTACTGTAAATGGTGAAGAAGATGAACTAGATGCATTTTTTAAAAAAGTAGATGCAATGAATATGCTAAAACAATAAACGAAAAGTATTAATTATCTCAAAAATAACAAACATAAAGAAGATGAAATAGTAATGCATAAAATACATGGATGTGTAAATTAGTAAAAACAACATAAATATTGAAAATGCATCTACCATTTTGAAAACGCATCTAATTAAAAACTGCAAATTGATTAGATATTATAACATTTTCCATTTACTTCTCTGTCAAAAATATAAAAAAGTGTTCCAACATACGAAATTAAATCAAATAATTAAATTTGAAAAAATGCACCTAATAAAATGCATCTAGTCATCTTCTTCACCACTTACAGTAACTTTTCTCGGAAAAAAAATTGATTATTTTTATTTCTTTTTTTTTTATGAAACAAAAAATCAACACATACCTTCTTTTTTACTTCTTCGCGCACCAAATACATAAATCACTACTTGGTTTTTGATTTCAACTTTGAAAGTTTGTATTTTTTTTTTTCGATTTCATCCGATTTTGATGTGGGTTATGTGTATGAAAACTTATCACTTTATATATTTGGCTTAATCTAAATTTGTTTCCTATAATCCTCTATTAGAAGACTAACAATTTGTTTATCCGCTTCACTTTTATGGTATAATTGGAATAGATTTCTAAGGCCAAATTGTTGTATGAAACATTAAGTCGAATAAAGGATTTTAGTTCCATACCTTGTTTAAGATCATAAAAAATACGAACCTAAAAGCTAAAAGTTTAAAATTATAGAAAACATACTTACAAAACTCTTGGGTGTGACCACACTCTTGCTTGTAACTCAAAAAATTGTGAGTCGTTCGTTTATTGAAACGTGGATATGTCCGCTAACTAACATACTCACTATGATAAAGTACATACATTTAAATTTGTGTGGAAGCATGAGCTTTTTTTATTAGTTACTTAAACATTATTAGTTGACACTTAACCTTTATCTTAAAGCCTAAATATTGTAATTTGCTTATTTTATTAGTTACTTTAATATGAATGGACACTTAACCTTTATCTTAAAGCCTAAATATGGTAATTTGCTTATTTTATTAGTTACTTTAACAAAAATTGACACTTAACTTTTATCTTAAAGCCTAAATATGGTAATTTTAAATTAATTTCAAAGATAAATGTCACTAAAAAGCAATATAATTTTCTATTTGTTTCGGGAATTATCAACGTAGTATTAAAAATAACATTATGTGCAATAAAATCACCAAAGTTATAACAATGAACGAAATAAGGACTAAAACATAACTTGCTAGTTGCCACTTGTTACATACCCTTTTTTTTATATTCCCAAAAAATTATATAAATCATCTTTAATAGTTCAATATAGTTGTACCCCTATTAGCATATCAATCGCCACAACATTACTAATCAGTCCTATTCAATTTCATATCAATTTCAAGATTCATACTTCATTTCATTAGTATCACCGTTGTGCGATTCAATTATACGTATTTTTCAAATTCAATACATCCAAATTTACCATTTCATCGTCATCAACGTCGTCGTAATAGTTATGCGGTGCAATTTCTAAGTTCGTCTGATTCAATACCCTCGCAATTGTCGTTATCAAATCCAAATTATGGGTACGAAACCATGAAACCTTAATTTATCATTTTTATCCTTTGATTAACGAATTTGGACAGGTGGTTGTGTTTGATTTGAAATCATTAGGTACGAGGAATGTGAAACCTGGATTAAGAAGACGTTACAGTTTCAATTGTTCTTTAAACTAGCTAATGACGTTTTCTGCTTTCGCATCATCATCGATGTTCCGTCTAGCCCTCCTCGACTCAATCCAACATAAGTCAAAGTTCCTTCTAGCCCTCTAAAGGAAACGAATTATATGTTTTCGCCTTTAGGGTTTATTGATCTTTGATATCCAAATTGTTTGTTATCTGCAAAAATATTTATATGGCCTTTAAACAAGCCCCTCAAACATGATATCACAGGTTTGTATCGTATGTCACTTGGATTGGGTTTCTTTAGAGAAAATTTGACTCTTCTATTTGTTTATCGTCATAGATATAATATGCAAAACTTATTATTATACATTGATGATATTGTCTCACCGGATGATGTTACAATCTAGTTTGTCGCATAATTACATCTCAGCTCGGAGTTTTCCATGTTAGATTGCGGGCCTTTAATCCTTGAGTATTTAAGTCAACCAAACCAAGAGTGGGATGTTTCTATTTCAACACCAATATACATATACTTTTGACATTCTAGATTGAGCACATATTTTCAACTGCAAACCATGCAATATACTTGTTGACGCCCGCTTTAAACTTAGACCTTCATGTCCTCTTGTCATTGATCCTTCGGTATATCAGATCCTAAAAAGGGTTCTACAATACCTCATTTTAAGATAATTCATATGCAATTTAACATATTTGCTTATATATGCATGACCCTCGAGAGCCTCACCTCACTACTCTTAAGCGCATCCTTGACTATCTTCGAATCACCTTAGATCATGGCTTATAACTTTATGGTCACTGGTCTTACAACATATTATGATGTCGATTGAAGAGGATGTCCAGACTCCCGTCAATCAACATCTAGTTATTGTGTAAATGTAGGTGAACAATCTTGTCTCTTATTCTTCCAAACATCATACAATTTCACTTTCAAGTGAAAAGGTAGAATATTGTGGTATTACCAATGCAGTAGTTGAGACTAGTTTGCTATCCAATCTTCTGTTTGAGCTTCATTGCCCTCATAACTAGGTCACCGTTGTCTACAGTGACAAAGTCAGTGTTGTCTACATATCTACAAACCTAGTTCAACATCAGTGAACCAAACATATCAAAATCGACATCCGCTTTGTTCAGGAAAAGGCAACCATTGGTCATGTTTGTGTACTTCATGTGCCATTGAAATATCAGTATACCGATATCTTCATCAAAATGCCTTCTTTGATATAAGATATGTACTTTTAGTCCAGTTTAAGCGTCCGTTCTTCTCCCGTTCCACTGTGGGTATCACGAGCTCTAGGCTTTTCAATATTATATTAACCCATTGTAAAGCCCAACAAACTCTAGGCTTAGGGTTTCGATGTATCTATGCTTATTTATATGTGTTGTACAGTGTTTAATCATCAAGTAATAAAGCACAATCATATATATTGCTCTTTAGAATAATCTTGAATATATTTCGAGTATTTTGACCCATACGTTGTTTGAGAGTATCACGAAATCAGGTGATTTTAGTGTAATAATTTAATTGTTAATGCAAAAAGTTCAATTCTAAACATAGATAATGGGTGTGTTGCGTAAATAGGTGGAGTTGGAGCTTAAGTCTAATATTAGGCTAAAGGTGGAGCTTGAGCTTATGGTCGGGATTGGAGCTTATATATAAAGATGAAAAACATGTTTGATTAAATAGATAGAGTTAAAGCTTATTAGAGTAAAAAGACATACAATGGTAGATAAAAATATATGTTTGAATTAAAATAAAGGATATTTATGTCATTTTGTTACCATAAACTCAAGCCCATTTAATAAGCTAGTTCAAGTGACTTATGATTTCGGAACTTATCGAGACTTATATTTCTTATAAGCCCGTCGAACCAAACAAGGCTTATAAATTAACTTATCCAAAACGATAACCTTAAGTCTCAAATAATCTCTCTAAAACCTCTCCACCAAACACACATAATATGTTCATTTATTTATGTGCTCTCAAAACCAGATTTGTGTTGTAACCAAAACTGACATGCAGTGACGCCCTCTAGACCTTTGCAAGGACACAATATAAAATCGGCTAGGGTGCCCCGGGGCACACGATTAGTAGAAAATATTCTCCTCGAAAATTGAAAAAGCAGGGAATATTCTTCTCGAAAATTGAAAAAGTGTGAAATATTTTTCTCGAAAATTGAAAAAATATGGAATATTCCCTGCTTTTTCAATTTTCGAGGAGAATATTCTCTACTTATCGTGTGCCCCGGGACACACGTTAGAAAAACCCAATCGGCTATAACAAGATTAATGAGCATAACAAATAAATATTAATATAAATATATATAACATAAACTATAAATGTTAACGAAATATCTTCCATAATTGACTATGTAATATTAACAATAATAAATCAACCAAATTTTTTAATTATATACCATCAAGTAGTAGTATCAAGTAGTAGGTTAAGTTTCAATATTGTCGTTACCGATAGTGAAAAAGTTTATTATTACTAGTAAATTGTAATGACTAAAATCTACTTGAGTATGGGGACAAATAGGAAACAATTATTTTATGTTTTGTTTTTAAGTTTTATTTTTAGGGTAAAGAAAAGGAAATAAATAAATTATCGTGTTCTTAAGTTTTTTTTTTTTTTAGGAAGGAAAGCAAAGGAAAGGAAATGATTTGAAGATAAAGTTTATACATTTTATTCAATAAAACCATCCGACCATATTTGGGGTGATTGTAAATTAAAATAAATATTTTCCTTTACTTACTTTACTTTTCTATACTTTACTATTTCGTTTTTTAACTTTTAGACTCGAGAACATAACGTTAGTGTTATCATCCGAGTATAGATCAAAATAGGGCGAAACACAAACAAAATAATGATAGTTAACTTATAATAATAATGAGTTTCATAACTATCATGAAGTTATTCGTGAAAATGACATAACAACAAATAACCACAAAACCTAAACTAGCTTCCACACCACCTCGTACTCCGCAGACTTCCGCCGTCTCCGGCAGGTTTTTATAGTTAGCTATCATAGTACCCGATGAGTTAGCTCGGTCTTCTCAACCTATCATTATACCTCCCAAGCGAATCAAGACGTTGTAGTTTCAACTGTGCCCTAAACTTGTGAATGAAGTTTTCTGCTTTCGCGTCATCATCCGCGTTCATTCTAGCCCTCGCCGACTCCGGTCGACGTAAGTCGAAGTCCTCTTCATCTCCCGACACAACTTTTACTTCGCTACGTGACTTCTTCACCTCGCCAACCGTCTTCTTCACCGGAGTCTTTTCATATTTTGTAGGAATGGATATTTTGACGAGTGGACTCGGTCTGGATCGGGTTGACGCGGTTATGGTCGAGTTAACTTGGTTTTGGACGAGCTGACTTGTTAAGTTGGAGATATCTTCTGACTCGGTAGTTATTTTCTTTATAGGGTATGAAAAATCTATGGACTTCAACCTTCCTAGTAAAGCAGTAGGCTTTGGTTTTCTCGAAGGAAAACGTTTGCAATCAGGTTGACTATCATAACTACAAGTAAAAAAGATAGATTGAGCGAGTCGACTCAACGAAGTATATTTAGGTGTTTTAGGCTGAAATGGTAAAACGGGTAACGATATTGCGGTGATGACGATATTGGGGATGCTTTTAGATATATCAATCGACTTAGCGCGCTCAAGGAACGAAGAAACTCTAGAGATTTTGGAAGTGAACTTGAATGAGTATGCATTATTACTATTATCTTGATAATAGTTTTTGGTGGTTTTTGTATTTGATGATTTAGAAGAGAAGAAAAGTGTAGCAATTATGAGATTTGAAACACAAAAGAGAACAATTGGTGTACACCAAGAAGCCATAGAAGCAATAATCATTTTGTTATAATTGTAAGAATTATAAAATGAAGATGTTGTATAAAAGATTTGTAATAAGCTTTGGGATATATACTAGACCCCGAACCACTCCACTAAAAATAATATCTTAGAGACGGCCGAGATTGAGATATAGAACATAAATTTAGTGCATTGAGGGGTTATACTCTTACCTCTTTTACCCCACAAGTTAACTATATCACATTAAAATATTTTAAATCAAAGATAAAATTTGAATAATACTTATATCATCGAGGTATTATAATTTTCTTTTTGTAAAAGCCTTATCCTCTTCTAATCTTTATTATTTATTATACCAGGTTTTTGTAGTTTTTATTATTAGTAGATAATTTTTAATATTTGTAATAAGATGTCATAAGATTTGTTTTATATCGTAACTTAATAATACATTATAAAATTCGTTAAATGTTGTTTGTATTCGTTGATTTACCTAAACAAATATAAAATCGAAAATTTTAGTACACCTTTAAAAGTAAACACTTATTTTGGGATAAATTTAAATGGCAAATGAACACAAATTTAAATTGTCAACTGAACACATTTTTTGGAACAAATTTAAATGGACAAATTTGGGATCGAATGGGTATATATACTTTGTAGACAGCGTATTTGACAAAAGCTAAATGTGTTTTGCATTAAAAAATGACATAAATATTGATTTTGACGTTGAATTGTGTGTTATCTGTCTAAATTGACGTTGAAGTGTGTGCCATATTATTTGACGTGACTAAAGCAAAAGTTGAAATTATTAGACGTGACTAAAGATAAATCACTTCACTTTAGAAAAATTAACCACTAACAGGGTTGAGAGTCACCATGCAAAGGTGAAATCAAGTTTGGGTTCCTCGCAATCAAGATTAGACACATTTGTGCTTATTATAGATAAAGTTGTGGAGTCGCAAGTTAATATAATCAAATAAAACTTAGAGCGAAGCAGAATATTTCGATGGGAAAAATATGATCATCCAAGTTTCCAACTAATATGGAGTTAGGTTTCCCATAGTGCTATAAAAAAATCTACGTTGAACTTAGTCGTTTCAACATACTTGAATTAACAAATCGGAATTGTGGTTGTCAATTGAGGTCGTGTTTTGGGCTACCTTGTGCCCATGAACTTGCAACTTATTTAAATGAAGGTATGTTTATTCCACTAGAGTCGGTTGATATTTTCTGAAAGATACTTTATTTTTCGCCATGTATATCGACACGAGATGAAATTTTTATGGTGACCTTGAGTTCGAAATGCTATCTCAAATTCAAGAACACGTTGTTCACAATAATACACGTGGACGTCCAAGTGTGAAGGTACAAAAATAAAAGGCGAAAACGTTTGACACCCCGCCTCAAGATCCTCCCAGGCATAGTTATTCCAACATGTCAAATCGCAATGGGTTCGATAAACCGGACTTGAACCAAGAACCTGCCAGACATAGTTCTTACGTACACCGAACATTTTTCTCTGGTCCATTATTGGATGAAATTTCATCAATTTTCGACCGTACGTAACGAACATACACGATGTACTTGGTGACGGTAATTCCGGATTTAGATCAGTAGCTTCCTTTCTCGGTCTTCATTAGAAAGTTTGGCCGCAAATTAGAAGGGAGTTGCTAGAAGAGATAATAATGCACCAAGCAACATACGCTAAAATGTTTGGAGAACTTGAATTGCTAGAAATTAATTATCAAGCTATCGACCTTCCACCAGATATTGTTGCAGTTCGAAGGTATTTGATGATTTTGCCGATAATGGGTTTTCTAATTGCTTCAAGGTATAACGTAGTTTTGCTATTTTTGAGTAAATTAGGAGATACGACATGTTTTTCGCTTTGGTCTAGTCCCCCAAATTCACAACAACATTATATAGGTGTAATTGCTCGTGTACATGATGACCACTTTGTAAAAGTGGACTTGTAGGGATATTATTCGGTACCTCCAACACATCCACATTTAAATTCATATAAATATGATGCCGAATGGGAAAGACCGTATAAGCATTAACAAGATATGTACCCTCAACAAAAACGTCGTAATTATAAATCTTCTTTTGCAAATGTTTCTGATTAAACCTCTAATAAATTAGTTGTTTTCTCAACTTGTCTTTTTTTATTATTATTTAGTATAAGTAATTATTTATTAAAAAAAATATTATATTATTAAATAAAAAAATAAAAGAAAAATAAAATAAATATAAGGTTAATGCACTTGAGGGTCACTCTACTATTCCAAATAATCCGATTGGGTCATTGAACAAAAAAAAGTGTGTCGTCGTCACTCTACTTTCAAAAGAAATTTAAAATAATCACTCATGATTCAAAAAAATTTAAGCGAATCACTCGGACAACCGGTAACCGGATAAAAGATAGTAATCTTGAATTTGATGTGACGTGGCATTTATTTATTCCTTTTTATGTGACGTGACATTTATTTAAGTTTTCATCTCCACCTAAGTATTACCACAGTGTGGGTTTAATTCCCAGTGAGTCAAACAAAATGGACCCCCACAGTTTCATAGCACGAGCGGAGGCGCAACGATGGTTAGGTATCGCATTCTATCATCGATCGATCTCAGTTGATTCGTCGGAGCTCGCAGTTGCCGTCCAAAACCACCGCCGGAATTCTTCTCCCGGAGAAATCATCCAAGGTAATGTCTTACTAATTTGTTTGTTTTTTTTATTATGTTTCTGGATTTATTTTAGTAATTTAATTGTGTTTTGGTGTGATTTCAGTTGAATTCTGGTAAAGTTGTTGATGTGGAACCTGGAACTCTTGATAAATCCGGTAATGCGATTCCGGTCGGAGTTAAGGAAGGAGATACGATTCCGGAACTCTTCATAAGTCCGGTACCGTCACCGCCACCGTACCGTACCGTCGTCGGTTAATCTTACCACCACCGTCTTAGTTGAGTTTGTTGATCTGTCGATTAATCTTACCACCACCGCCACCGTACCGTCGTCGGAATCTGGATTTCTTAATTTTGACATTTGTGATGTTATTTTTGTTTTTTTATGTTTGTAACCCAAACTGAAAATACTTGCAGCCATTAAATGGTAATTTCGATTTCTGTTTAGACAAGCTTATAAATTTTTAAGATGAATAAATTTTTAAGATGAAGAATAGATAGGGAGAAATTAGAAGAAAAAAGAAAGATAGATGAGGACCACTTGTTTCATTAACCATTTTTTATATAAAAAAAGTTTACTTGCAACCCGCTATAACAAGTTGGATGGGTCCCAATGAGTTAAATAAACGGTTTTTAAAGTAGAGTGTAAATAACAAATATATTTTTAGTCGAATGATCCAACCGGATTATTTGGAATAGTAGAGTGACCCTCAAGTGGATTATATTAATTATCAAAATAAAAAAATAAAAAGTCATAGGTCATGGATGTGTGGACCAAGGAGGTGCAAAAATCATGCCTTTGCCAAAGTTGCAATGTCACATCATCTTTATATTGTAGAAAATATCAACAAAGATGAATATCCATGGAAACCATGAATCCTAAGAAGAAAAACGAATATCCATTGTTTTTGTCGGATAGCTTTATTACAAAGACTTATTTTCTCATGAAACTTGAACATGCCACGCTCAACAAACTGTTTAGATATCCTAATAACGTTCATACGCCCTAAAACATTTAAATGGAAAAACTTGTTAAACGATTTGAATAAATCATGTGGAGTGACGGACCTTATACTTCAATGACATGGTATAAGTAATTGTTGTTCTGATCAGTAAGGTTTCTATAATATTTTATGGTATCAGATCGGGTTTGATCCTCATACCTAACTTGTATGTCACTCCTCAAACCCTAATCTTTGTGGGGATGAGTTACCTAATTTGACTAGGTTTCAAACCCTAAAAAAAATTACATTGTCTCATTCTAGTTTCCATATCTTCAGATGCTATGTTCAACTAAAAAAAACCTTATTTTTTTCTCTCTTCTACAACCGCTAAATTCACTTTTTTTTTCTTCTACCTCCGCCTAAAGCCGGATAAATTCACTAGCACGTCAATGATGAAATTAAAAAGCAGTCAATAATAAAGATCAAAAGAAAAATCGCTCATGAAGTTACTCTCATGAAGATTTAATTTTCATTCAGATTGGTTGTCCATTTTACTCCCGTTCTACGTTATGTAAAGGTTTAGTGTTAAATGGTCTAACCCAATTATATAGATGTGAAAGATCAATTACGGTTTGTGTTGTACATCTAATTATAGAGCATTAATAATTGATTTTATCCATGCGGTTTCTATCATATATATTTTAGTCGACTGGAAATATGATTATTACTTTATTAGAAAACCCAACTATATCAATTTATCAAAGTGTACATGTTGCTATTAACTTTTTGATTTATAAAGACAGAAATCATGTCGACCATACATATGATGACGAGTTATCGTTTATACCTCAACAAGTCCGGTTGGCACATGCCGCACATCTATGATCCATTGCTCATTGGCTATTCGTTTGACTTGCAGTTGTAAAACCCAAATGGAATATTTATGTTAAGACACCATATTTTGGTTATACACATACTATATAGATGATTTTTCTAGTCAAAAATTATTTTTTCAATCAGTTTATAATATAATCACTATAGAAAAATTAAAAAAAGAAGAAAAAGAAAAAGCATCCACTTTCTATCTTTCTTTTGAGGATCCATTTACAATCTAAAGCTTTGCGGTCAAGAGATTATTCAACCAAAACCCATATATCATAATGCATGATTGAATCAATTTCATCATAAATTGTTTCTTTTCAAAAATTTGCATCCCTTGATGTCATGGCTTCACTAAAGGTCTTTGGATTTTCCAAAACCCATCTCTAGTTCCTTCAACTAGATATAGATGAAAATTATATCCATAAGACTTAGCTTTCTTAGGTCTAGAGCTCCTCCTAGGTTCACTCACTTGATGTGAATAGTTAGTGAGTGAGTTTTGAACCATATCCCTAGGTCTAGGTATAGACGTAAATCTATCTTCATCAAATATCGCATCTCGTGACTCTATCGCAGTATTAATTGATACAAAGTCATTGGATTCTATAACATAGAATCTATATGTCTTGGAATGCTCAACATACCTAATGAAGATACGATCTATACCTTTTTCACCCAAGTTTTTCCTTTTGGGTTCAGTGAGTCTCACAATCGCTCGACAACCCCAAACTTTGAGATAACTCAATTTTGGTACCTTTTTATGCCATGTTTCATAAGGGGTATTTTTACTCTTTTTATTTGGAGTTCTATTCAATAAATAACATGTTGTCAACATAGCCTCACCCCAAAAACCCATCACTTAGACCAGAATAGGATAACAAGGAATTGACCATTTCCTTCAACGTCCTATTCTTCCTTTCAGTCACACCATTTTGTTGTGGTGTGTAAGGAGTCGTGGTTTGATGTATTATACCAGTAGATTGAAAATAAAAATGGATCATAATACTCACCACCTCGATCAGTACGCAAAACTTTTATTAATTCATCTTTATGTAACTCTACTTCTTGTTTATAAATTTTAAATTTATCAAGAGCTTCATCTTTCGTGTGCACTAAATACACATAACAATATCTAGATGCATCATCAATAAAAGTTATGACATACTTTTTGTTTCCAACTGAAGGTGTTGCATGAAATCACATAAATCACTATGAATAAGTTGTAAAACTTTACTTTCTCTATTAACTTCCTTAAAAGGTTGTCTAGTTATCTTAGTTAGCATACAAGTTTTACACTTTTCATTGTTTATGTTAAAAGCGGGAATTAAGCTCATTTTGGACATATCTTTTAATCTTTTATGATGTACATGTCCTAACCTAGCATGTCGCAATTCTGATTTGTATAAACTATTATTTGACCTAGATATAAGCATACAAACAGAATTAACATGAAAAGGATAAACAAGATTCAACCTAATCATACCATTACAAACATAACCAAATCCAACAAATGTACCATGTCTTGACAAGATATACTTGTCACTTTCTAACACTTGTTTATAGCAAAACTTATTCAACACAATTCAGACAAGAGATTCTTTCGAATCCCGAGAACATACAAAATATTATCCAAACATAAAACATTTCCAGAAGTAAACTTAAGATAAACACTCCATATTCCTTTGATCGGTTCGGTTGAAACATTTCCCATCTTCACACAAGATTCGTCTTCAATTGCTTGACATTCATCAAACCATCGAAGATCCTTGCAAACATGACACGTTGCTCCCGAATCAACCCACCACCAACATCATCATTCGGGATATAAAAAGCATAAGAAATCACAGAAACATAATTTTGAATATTATTAAAAGTAGACAATATATTCTGACCTTGTTGCTTATCCGAATCCTTAGATCCGCTAGGACTAGCGCCATTCTTTTTACCTTTTCCATTACCCTTTCCAACACGACAATATTTCTTGAAATGTCTCGGCTTACCGCATTTCCAACATTCAACTTTCGGGTTTTTAAAGTAACCCGACTTGTCATCACCGCCATTGTTTTTGCGTTTGTAGTGGTTGAATTTCTTCTTAGAAGATTCCCCTTCCACCATATTAACAGAGGAATTTCCAACACATTCTTACCCTTCGGATTGTTCTCGAGTTCTTGAGTATTCAAGGCCTCTTCAATCCGAAGATGGCTTCCAAGTTGAATTAAAGTTAATTCTTCATTGCTATGTTTAAGAGTGTGTTTGAAACACTTTCAAGATGGAGGCAGTTTGTCAATGATCATAGCAACCGAAATTGTTTCATCCATTTTCAGATTATGTTGGAACAACTGTCCAAGAATCCTCAAAAATTCATGGAATTGTTTCATAACAGGCCTGGAATCTACCATTTTATAATTCATAAAATTCCTCACCAGAAACGTCTTACTCGAAGCATATTCTGCCATGTACTTTGATTCCAAAGAATCCCACACTTCTTTCGCAGATTCAACGTTTTGGTACACATCAAAGAGAGAGTCTGACATACCGTTCAAGATGTGGCCACAACAGATGTAGTCATCATTTTCCCATTTCGATCGCCTCCTTGTCACTTCCAGGGGTTCTTCCTCAACCAATTTGGGCATGGGAATGCTCGGAACATACACAACCTTGAGAATAGTAAGGAGGAAATGCATCTTTTTCCGCCATCTCCTAAAGTCCTGCCCTTCAAAATTCGCCAATTTGTCGAATTTGCTTGTCAAATCTTTCACTGATTCACCGTTCGTCATGATTACAAATTATTTTGATCTTTTTTGTAATTTAGGGTTTCGAATTGGATGATACTGAGAGTCGGGTGAACACTTTCAGATCAAAATATTTTAGTGGTATTGATGTGCGAAATCTAGTTTTCCGAAAATTAGCTTTAACTAGACTACGACACCGGGCAGTGTACCCTTGTCGATGTAGTAAAGTTTGGGCAAATTCCGGGTTCGAACACGGGGACTATTTATGATTGAGATAATAGTAATAAAAGTAACAAATAACACGTAACAAGGTGGGTTTTCTAAATTAACTAAAAGTGACAAGTATCGTTTTGTAATAAATCAAGATATGGGGAAAAACACTCGTTTGGATTGGTTTCTAGTTATCCGATTGTCACTTTGGGTTGTTTGGTTGAATTAACTTCTAATGTTATAACACGATTCCTTTCGAATATCGAGCTAACTTTAGACATCTAAAACGAAACACCGTTCCTTTCGAATACGGTAGACACCTTAAACATCTAAGTCATTAAGCAACAAGTTTATATACTCGACTTAATCTTATAAAACTTCCTTTCGAATAGTTTCTTAGCTAAAATCAAATTCAGTTTACCAAATCATTATATTACCAGTTCCTTTCGAATACTAATAATTTTAAATTAATTATAGACCGATTAACCTTTTCGTAAAACGTCTAATTAGTTATTATAAGTTCCTTTCGAATACCTACAAAATGTGTTTGTCACTAACACCTTACTTACGTTTTATATAAAATGATTTTGATAATGATATGAACCTAATTACAACTAACATTCAAGTTTTAATCTAAATGTTTGATTACTCGTTAAGATTCCTTTCGAATATCCTAAACCTCAAATCAACTATAGACCGGATGATTATTTCGTTCAATTCATCAATCAAGTTCTAAAGCTCTTTTCAAATACTAAAGTTCTTAATCAAATCATGAATATAAGTTATCTAACAATATTAAGAATTTAAACCCGAATGGTTCTTCGATTAAGCGAACATAAACATTCAACCACAAACAAATATCCCAAAAACTCCAATCATCTAATCTAGTTTCCAATCCAAACAAGTATTATTTAACTACTCACTCATAATAGAAATTAAAGACAAATAATAATAATAAGACATGATTAAATTGAGAATAAAAGGGTAAATAGTTCAATACCAAAAGAAAACAATGATTCCAATAAGTCTCCAAAATATTAAGATGATGATAACAACCGAAAGTTTTGCAAGAGATTAGTGCTAAGATTAACCGGAATCACTAAGATTGATGATCTTCAATGATTATGTGATGAATTAGGAATGATTATGAGACTCCCAATGATGTTTTAGATAGTGTGTGTTGTACCAAATGAGTGCCAAAAAATCGTCCTTAAGAAGCTAGTAACAAAAGCCCTTCAGTTCTCACACTTGAATAGCATTGAAAAACGAAAAATAACTGCCAGCACTCCTAATGCGCCGCATTCTGACTTCAGATTGCTCCCACTTTGTAGATTTTTTCGTTGCGGTCGTTTTGGCGCTGACCGGAGGTCTTTTCGAGTCCGTATGCTCCCGATACATCCGTTTTACTATCGGCTGTATTTTGGTCCCGAATTCATCCTTTTTGACTCCAAACATATTAAAACACCTAAAACATAAAATTTACACAAAAATAAGTAATATGAGGCTATCCATTACGTTTTGACTCAAAAACATAACAAATATCGCGAAAGAATACGCGTATAATCGAGCGATATCAAAATATTCCAGTGGTATCCTTTAAATTAATGATCGGATAAAACTCTATAAAAATGAACAGATGAAAGTGATGATTTTTGTGTGAATGAATTATGTCGTATACAAGTAATCTTAACCAACGAAAAGGAGTTAAAAACGGTTTCTAAAACTGCCCATATATAGTTTTATTAAAACCGTATCCAACAATTAAAACGGGTCAAATCGTGTCCAACAATTAGGGTCAAAACCGGGTCGAACTTGAATTTTATGACCCGGCAGCTCGACCCCAGGGGCTCTGCCCCTTGGACCCCGCTATCGGGGAATCCTCGTCGTTTAGGGGCTTCGCCTCTAAACAATCAAGATAAGTTCGAACAAGTGTGCACTCCATACTTTCCCGAACTTGTTCGATATTTATCAAGATTACATTGGTTAAACAAATTAATCTCATTATACTTAAATCATATTGGTGAGATAAATCACCAACAACAAACTCATATTTAAAACATGAACTGAATAGTACATAGATGTTATCTACACTCGATGTTGACTACTAAATATGTAAACTTCCTCCCATATATCCCAATAAATTTGTCATCAACCAAAATACAAATAGTATCTAAACAACCATTATCTCCAAACCAACTCAATTATCTCCAAACCAACGCATCTGGACAAAATTTCAAACCATTACATGAATTATTTTTTCTCTCCAAAACATGAAAAGAATGTAATATTTTTAATTTATCTTCTACCATATAAAGCATACGTACAAAATAAAATAGTTGGACATCTAAGTATTATGTAACGGGGCGCACATTCTGCTCGGAACGACCTCCCCGATGCCCGGAACGTGCTAGAAACTTCCAGAGAACTCTAGGGTAACCCCTAGAGTGTTCTAGATATCTCCTAGATATCATAGGATTTTCTAGAGTTATCCTAGAACAGTTCCAGATTATTCCTAGTCCTATGTAATATCTAGATTAGTTCTAGATTAGATCTAGATTATTCTAGGAAAGTATCCCGATCTAGAATCTTCCTAGATCACTATATATATGTAACCTTGGAACCATTTGTATCTATCAGATTTGCTAGATCTAATAAACATCAAAAGCTTTCCAACTCTCCTTGCAAGTGTTCTCGTAAGTCATTTCCAAGTCTTTTTAGCTTACGTAGTCGCTTGAAATCGTCGACCTAAGTGCTACACGGGTTCAAAACTCCAACCCCGTGACAAGTGGTATCAGAGCGAGGCTCGAATTTATTCAATTACTTGGAAGGAAAACACGATGGCAGGAGTAGATCAAGCGTGGAATATAGAAGCCGGAGGCAGGGGAAGAAATCCAGAAAACAGCCCCGTGGGAAGAAGAGTCGAAGCAGATCGCGACCTCCCATTATTAGTGCCGCCGGAGAAGACACGAGTAATTCAGAAACTCGAATCACCAATCTAGAGTCTCTAGTTGATGGGTTAAAAACTCAGATTGAAGATGTTAATGTGGGACTCGATATGTTCGTCCAGGAAAGCATGGAAGTCACCAAGGTGGCGAAAGAAATGATTGAAGAATTCAAGAGAGAAATCAAAGAAGATATGCATTCCCTATCTCAAAACATTCTGGGAACGCAAAAGTTCGTCGAAGAAGAGATCAAATCCATTCGCGAAGAGATGGAGACACTGAAACAAGAGTTGAAAAATGCTAGACGTATCAATAACTCCAACTCTAGCGGAGAGAGCAGCAGGTCGTCATGGCCTAACCTCAAAGTACCGAAACATGACATGTATAATGGTACTCGTAGTGCGACCCTTGTCGAGAATTTTCTCTTTGCTCTAGATCAATACTTCGATGCAATGGGTGTTATGGACGATACTGCAAAGATAAGCCATGCCCCAACATTCCTTCGGGAATCCGCTCAGTTATGGTGGAGACGAAAGCACTCGGAGCGTGAGAGAGGCGTTTGTACCATCCAAACTTGGGATGATTTCAAAACTGAGTTGAAGAAACATTTCCTACCTCAGAATGCCGACCTGGAAGCACGAGCAAAACTAAGGAGATTAAACATAAAAGGTACGATTTCTCACTATATCAAAGAGTTTACTACGACAATGTTAGAAATCGAAGACCTGTCCGAACGAGATGCCCTCTTTTATTTCAAAGACGGACTTCAAGAATGGGCGCAGGTCGAGCTTGACCGAAGAAATGTGCGCACCCTTGACGACGCCATTGCTGCGGCTGAGTCACTTATAGATCTCTCTCCGGAATTGCGAGAGAACATGTTCGGAAGCGGAGGAGAATAAGAATTCTCGGGACAAGCTGAGGTAAATCATCGAAGCCCATCCCCTAAACGAAATTCCTCCTCGAGGCAAGGAAAACCCAAACCTTCCTTGCCATGCTTCATATGTAATGAAGCTCATTGGACCAGCGAGTGTCCAAAACGAAAAACAATAAATGCTATATTAGCAGAAAAAGAAAAAGAAAGAAAAATCAACGAAGAACCCGAAGCCCAAATGGGCACGATGAGGCATCTCGGAGCCTTGGTGAAATCTGCTCCGAGCAACAAGACAAAGGACAACGGACTATTGTTCGTTAACATAAACATCAACAACAAAGAAACCAAGGCGTTGATTGATACGGGCGCCACCCACAACTTCGTCGATGTCCGAGAAGTAAAAAGGTTGGGCATGTGGTACCGACGAAGCAACGACACAATCAAGATTGTAAATTCAAAAGAAAGAAAGATTATAGGGACGACCAAGGCGAAATCAAGCATCAAATGATGGTGGGACAATCTGAAGTTCACAGTCACCACAATGGACGACTTCAAAGTTGTCTTGGGATTAGATTTCCTTCGCCAAGCTGAAGCCTTCCCGGTACCCTCGAAGAATTCCCTAGTACTTCAAAATAAAAATCGAGTTTATGTTACCAGGTTATCGGAAGAAATATTCGTGACGAAGACGCCACAAAAACAAGTGGGGGAGGGTGTAACGGGGCGCACATTTTGCTCGGAACGACCTCCCCGATGCCCGGAACGTGCTAGAAACTTCCAGAGAACTCTAGGGTAACCCCTAGAGTGTTCCAGATATCTCCTAGATATCATAGGATTTTCTAGAGTTATACTAGAACACTTCCAGATTATTCCTAGTCCTATGTAATATCTAGATTAGTTCTAGATTAGATCTAGATTATTCTAGGAAAGTATCCAGATCTAGAATCTTCCTAGATCACTATATATATGTAACCTTGGAACCATTTGTATCTATCAGATTTGCTAGATCTAATAAACATCAACAGCTTTCCAACTCTTGCAAGTGTTCTCGTAAGTCATTTCCAAGTCTTTTTAGCTTACTTAGTCGCTTGAAATCGTCGACCTAAGTGCTACACGGGTTCAAAACTCCAACCCCGTGACAATTAGCTAGCCTTTTTAGAAGAAGAAAAAAATAGAAGCTAACTGAGTTAAGCACATTTACATTTTATGATGCAACTCCAGCAGAAAGAACATGCCTTAGTAAGTAGTTAAATACTTTGGGTGGCAACTAAGAGATGGATCAATGTTGCCTACTTTTATTTGTAAATGGTTGCATGAGTCAACCTAATTTATTTTAATGTATCGGTATAACATCCAAAATCTTTTGAGCACATAAAGTTTATTATTAATTAACACTTCAACTATCTAAAAAATTATTTTAAAAATGGACAAAAGTGTTTTAAGGACAACTCGTCCTGGCTGGTTTTGACCCATACCAAAAAACGACCCATTTCAACTTGATTTGTTACCCAACTGCACACACATCTTGAAGCCTCTATGTATTATTTATATATGTAGAGAAATGAAATTACCTACCCAAACATCATAAAAATCAGAGAAGAGAAGTTTAAGTGATAGATGAGAAACTTTCAAAGTGATTTTGCACAGACTAACAATTAACAAAAATAAAGGAAAATCAACACCAAAAGTGATTTTCATTTACCTGCTATATAATTCAATGAAAGACAACAATGCAACTATGCAAGGTGTTTAAAAACAATGACAAATGTAAGCACTATCAAAATGCATTTGCGAAAAACACTTTTAATAGTGTCACACATACACAAGGGACATTGGTTCTTGTTGGGACGACTATTTGCAGCAAAATGTGTTTTATCACGCCCACTCCAAATTTTGTCAAGGAACTTTCGATTGCGAGTAGGTTTTGTGGAATTCTCTCAAGCAAACGACTCGTAGCATAGGCTGCAAAAAAAAAAAAAAATTGCAAAATTGCATTCTTGAAGAAAAAAGGTATGCTAAATTTATTCACAAAATTATATTATTCAAACCCTTATATTGTCATATAACTCTCATAAATATCATAAAGTTCGCATCTTTACACAAAAATTGATCAGAAAAAACAACAAACAAACAAAAAAAATAAGAAAAACTCTTATGATAAAAAAAAAGAAGAAGAAGATAAAGCTAATGAATAAATTAAACTAACCTGCTAAGCATCCATTTGGCGGCTAATGGTGATTGTTATATATATATACTTGATTAATTGTGGGATATTATTTTAGGAATATACAGAATTTATTTTTCACATCATCGCCATTTTCAATATTATCTACCTTATCTAATAATCTACCTTATCTAATAATAAATGAGTTAAGGATAACATAATTTGGCTGATGGGTGAATTTGTAAAATTGTTTATATAAATGATGATGTCATAATTATATTAGGATATGATTAAGAAAGGACATATATATACCATGAATTTTTCAAAATGAATGTCACACCAATTATTCTTTAAATAATATTTGTCTAAATACCATGCATGAATACAACAAAATGTAAATGGTTATGGTTTTGAGTATGATATATTTGTATATTACAAATACTTAAACACGCCCCATATCGATAATTGAACTTGTACCCAACATTTGATATTGTAATGCTAGTTTACAATTTAGTTGAAACATTTTGTAACTTCTTTCGGTTCAAACCTTTTGGTGTTATTTATAGATTAGTTTTTTTATAATATGAATAGAAAATAAATTAGATTAAATAGTTATAATTTTACTCTTAGGATACACTTATTACAAATAATACTTATCACTTTATATATTTGGCTTAATTTGAATTTGTTTCCCATAATTCTATATTAAAAAAAGGCTTTATTGGATAGCAACCAGTGATCATCGTACATATTCCAATACACGCACCTACTATTCCACTAGGAGCGTACGATGCCGGGTAAATTCACCTCGACCAATGATCCTCCACAAATGCTTGGGAACGTAATCGCACCCACACACTTTAGGCACATTCGTGAGCTCAGGGTGTCATTGGAGGTGGGTACCTACTCAAGTTATACTTGATTGGTAAAATGTCCCCAATAAGATTGGTGCATGTGGTAATCGAATTTGGTACCTCTCATCTATAATTAGAATTTTATCCAATTTCAATCCACCACCAAGACAACTCTTAGAGGACCCATAATTCTATATTAGAAGACAAACAATTGGTTTATCCACTTTACTTTTATTGTATAATTGGAATAGATTTCTAAGGCCAAATTGTTGCATGAAACATTAAATCGAATAAATTATTTTAGTTCCATACCTTGTTTAAGATCGTAGAAATTGTAAATCCCTCAGTCCTAAAAGTTAAAACCTTAAAACTATAGAAAACATACTTGGCAAAACAATAAAATTTATTCAAAGATAAATGTCATTAAAAGTTATAGAAAACATACTTGGCAAAACAATAAAATTTAAAGCCTAAATATGGTAATTTTAAATTTATTCAAAGATAAATATCATTAAAAAGCAATAAAATTTTCTATTTGTTTTGGGAATTCCCAACATAGTATTGAAAATATAAAAATGATTATGAGTTCTAAGAGCACACGGAGTGATAATCACGATTCTGGTGATTCTAAGATTACTTTTGTTGACGTGGCCAGTGAAAAAATCATGATTCTGAAATTTTGGGTGGTATGATAATGAGGATTGTGGGTGATTGTGCGAGTTGTGGAACCCAGTTTTTTTTTTCTTTTTTTTTTCTTAAAACATTAAAATATAAGATAAATAAATAATTAAAACAATATAAATTATTAAAACTAATAATTAAAACATTTAAATAAGATAAATAAAAAACAATACAAATAATTAAAACAATACAAATTTTTAAAACTAAAATAAATACTAAGCTAAATCATCCCATATTTTTGTTGAATTTTTATTTTTTCCGCCTCGATCCACTCCGCTTGGGCTCGTGGCAACCCCTTCGTGCTTTGTTGAAGAAACAACATACCGTCTCTTCTTGCACTTGAATAAACCGTTTGTTCTTGTGCTAGGAGTGTTTGTGCCTTTTTTGCGCGATTTCTTTTTTTGTCTTTTTAAGTTTTTTTAAGTGTGCCGCGACGAGCCCACAAAACGCCGACGACGAAGATGTTTGTGCCTTATCGGATGCGTCGGATGATTCTTTTCTTTAACTACCTCTTTTTTTCCCTGGAGGTCGTTCTTGTTGATCACCCGCAAAAATATCTTCCGATATGTCAACGTCGTTTAGGTTGACGGTGGCGACTGGAGTATCTAATTTGTTAAATGAACGCCATCTGCTATGCTCTCTCCAGACTTCCCACGCCCTCATATGCCTAAAAGGCGCACCCTCCGTCTCATAGAACATTTGACGAGCCCCCTCTATAACCTTTGAGTCGTCGGTCCTGCTACCCCGAATTCTTAAAGCCTCCGCATGGTGGCAGATAAAATTCTTAACCAAGGCACTCATCGCCATAAACTTGTTGTTGATGGACTCCTTGTTTCTTTCCACCAACTGTAGCGCCTTCGCTTGTTCGTTGTAACCCGAAACAATCTGTTTCCAAAATGTTGTGTCGGGTTGGGCGTTGCCTTTGTCGGAATCTTCAGAAACGTGGCACCACATCTTTGCCAAAAGGACCTCCTCTCTTTCCGTCCATGCCACTTTTTGCACGTCTTTTTCTTTTTGGGATTAGACGTGGACGGTCGTCTCGTTTCTTCAATATTGGTTGAGGTGGTTGCGCTAAATATGTGTTTAGAATTTGTTGTTGTTGTTGTTGGTTAAAGTTTGGTATTTGGGGTGAATATAATGCGTTTGTTGTATTGTGGTAGTTTGCGAAACCGGAGGGTGTTTGTGATTGTGGCGTCGAATGTGTGTTTGTGTTTGTTTGGGGAGCGTTTAAAGAAGATGAAGACATTTTGGTTAAGATTGGGATTATTGGTATGAGATTATGGTATGAGATTGAGAATAAGATAGAATAAGATTGAAAGAATGTTTGATTTTTTTGGTTAAAATGTGAATGTATTTATAGGTGAAATTTTGGGGAAAAAAAATAAAATCTATATATATAACGGTTATATTACCGTTTGAATAAAAAAAAAAAGAAGAAGAAGAAGAAGCAATTAGAATGAGCCGTTATGATGACAACGGTCGCTCACAACGAGGTACCCCAGAATAATAACGAGCGGGGGCTCGTTCTCACTTCCATAACGAACGAGAATCATCCACTCCGGATACTCTAATTGATGTGGCTAATAATCAACTTAATACAATAAATATTTGTATCATACATTTAATGTATAACATTTTTTCTCTCTCATCATATTCAAATAAGATACACAAATGACAACTATTTCAAGTATTAGGTTGATTTTTACAATAACCACAAACACAATAATGATAATTAACTTTATAATAATAAAATGAGTTTTCTAATGATAAATGGTAATTGTCATAAAGGTATACCTGAAACAGACATAACAACAAATAACCACAAAACCTAAACTAGCTTCCACCACCATCCATCGTCTCCGGCAGGTTTTTATAGTTAGCCACCATAGTACCCGATGAGTTAGCTCGGTCTTCTAAACCTATCATTATACCTCCCAAGCGAATCAACACGTTGTAGTTTCAACTGTGCCCTAAACTTGTTAATGAACTTGTCGGCTTTCGCATCATCATCGGCGTTCATCTTAGCCCTCGCGGACTCAGTTCTACGTAAGTCCAAGTCCTCTTCATCGTCCCATACATCTCTCACTTCGCTACGTGACTTCTTCACCTCGACAACTGTCTTCTTCACCAGAGTCTTCTTATATTTTGTGGGAGTGGATACTTTGACGACTTGACTCGGTCTAGATCTAGTTGACTCGGTTAAGGTCGAGTTAACTTGGTTTTCGACGAGTTGACTCGTTGAGTTGGAGTTATCTTCTGACTCGGTAGTTTTTTTCTTTATATTGTAAATAGATGAAAAATCTATGGACTTTAACCTTCCTAGTAAAGGAGTAGGCTTTGGTTTATTAGACGGGTAACGTTTGCAATCAGGTTGATTATCATAACTACAAGTAGAAAAGATAGACTGAGAGAGTCGACTCATCGAAGTATATTTCGCTGTCTTAGGTTGAAATGGTAAAACGGGTAAGGATATTGCGGTGATGACAATATTGGGGATGATTTTCGATATATCAATCGACTTAGCGCGTTCAAGAAACGAAGAAACTCTAGGTATTTTTGGAGTAAATCTAAACGAGTAAGCATTACTAGTATTAACTTGGTCAAGGTTTTTAGTAGTTTTGGTATTTGATGATTTTGAAGAAAAGAAAAGTGTAGCAATTATAAGATTTGAAACACAAAAAAGAACAATTGGTGTACACCAAGAAGCCAATATTCAATCATGATTTTGTTGTAATTGAAAGAATTATGAAAATGAAGAAGATGTTGCATAAAAGAGTAATAAGCTTGGGGATATATACATATACATATACTAGAACCACACCCACCCCACTAAAAATATCTAAGATTAGTACTATTGTATATTAATTGTAAAATTTAAATGCATTGTATCATATATAAAAACTATGATGGAGATATAACATGTAAATTTAATATCAAATGTCACATCATCCTTATTGTGTCGAAAAATATCAACAAATGAAAGCTATGAATACCAAGGAAAAAAACGAATATCTATTGTTTCTGTCGGATTTGGTTTTTGTGAAACTTAAACATGTTATGTTGCGTATTATATGTATTTTTCGGGATGATACTAAATCCATACGAATGAAATTAGGCAGCCTTAAATGTTTAATACGGAGTAGATGATTAAACATTCGGCTGACCTAATTACTTTTTGTTACGGCCTTTTAAATGGATAATTTCTTCCCTTTAAATAAATCGTGTGGATTATACTTCAAATGACATGGTTAGATAAGAAATTGTCTTTATGATATTACTACTTTTAAGTGTTTATACGTTGAGCGATGAAGTTTTTTCCATTCGGATTAACCATGAAGTGCAAACCTTTTTTATATTTATATGCAAGTTGTGATATATTCGTGAACGTTTTTAACCTTATTACTTGCGACTCGAATATAATATCTTAGTAGATGTCCGAACGTAAAATATCTTAATTTTGGTTGTCGACATAATAATTACTTTATTAGGTAACCCAACGATATCAATTAATCCAAATGCGTAGAGTTAAGCTTCACGTAATTTTAAAGTCAACAAATGTTTAAGTGTTGATTAATTTTCTTCATATTAAAAAAGAAATATATAAAAAAAAATCATGTCGACCATACAAATAATGACGTGTTTATAGTTTAAACCTCATATCAAGGTCCAGATCTATGGCCCCATGACCCATTCGCTACTTTTTTGACTTGCAGATGTAGCATACACAAATAGTAAATGGGGACCTCTGGTTTTGTTTTTACACATAAATAAATATCTGAAATTAAGTATTTAATAGGGTTTTAATATTTTATTAAAAAATCGAATCTTTATATTATAAAAAGAATAAATTACATAGATCGTCCCTATAGTTTATATGCAATTACGGATTTCGTCCCTAACTTTGAAAAGTTGCATGGATCGTCCCATTGTTCAAACAAATTACTCATTTCGTCCCTAATTTCAACGTCGTTTATTTCTGCCGTTAGCCTTCCCTCACGTGCAAAACACTTGAGGGTATTTTAGTCATTTCCCATTTCCCAAAAAGGGAAAAATGAACAACAAAGAGAAAACCAAAATTAAAAAGTCAAAATTGGTCAAATAATGAGCATGTTAGATAAGTCTTTTTGGGCTAATGGTCCCAATTCATTAATGGAGAAAATGAAATTGATGTGCAGTTATGGAGGCAAAATCAACCACCGTGACGGCGAGGTCAGTGAATCCTGATGATTGAAGAAATTCGAGGATAGAAGGAAGATGATTGACTCGATTGAGAAGAAATGGATCTGCGACGGTGGATTGAAGAAGATTGAAGAAGATGAAAAGAAAAAAATTAGGTTAAAATGAAATTGATTAGGAAAGGGGGTAAGGTAGGTGAAGACTTTGAAAAGACTAAAATACCCCTCACGTGTTTAACACGTGGGACAGACTAACGGTACAATTAAACGGACGTTGAAATTAGTGACGAAATGAGTAATTAGTTTGAATAATGGGACGATCCATGCAACTTTTCAAAGTTAGGGACGAAATCCGTAATTGCATATAAACCTTAGGGACGATCTATGTAATTTACTCTATTATAAATATAGAATATAAAATCCATTTACTTATCATTTCCAAATTATAGTATTGTAGATTTTGTTATATACTTCTTAACCAAACATGTTAATTTTAACTAACGATGATAATTGGTATCTGATCAATTGAATATTTATTCGATCTGATTTACTTATGATGGATATGGATATAAATAAATAAATATAAATATAGATTTTGATATGGATATGGATGTATTAAATTGTTAGTGAATCGAATATGGATGACGGTTTTGCATCCGTAGATATGGATGAATGAAACGGATGAATGAAATTTTTAGTGAATCGGATATGGATATTCAATTATCTAATTTAATCCAATGGATATGGATGAATGAAATTTTTCTAAATGGATAGGGATATGGTTTACGAGAATATAAATTGATATGGATATGGATACGGCTCCGCCTGATCCATTGTCGTTCCTAATTTCAGCGGAGACTACGGAGTAACCTAGTTTCATGTTTTTTTTTGAACTCAATCTAATCATCTATCAAACACCATGCTCAAGGCAATGCTTCTTTCTCTTAGCATCACAGATTATAATCATAATCATTTTAAACCAAATTCCTCATTAACCAGCATTTGTGGGTTCATGGTTTTTTTGAACTCAATCTAATCATCCATCAAGGACCAGACTCAAGGCAAGCTTCTATCTCTCTGCGCCACAAACCAATATTTTCAACCAAAATCCTCATTAACCAATATTCGCGAAGATGAATTTGTCCTTTGAACAGAAACCTCCGTATAAAATTTGAATATAGGACCTCTAATATCTAACTAATAGTTATCTGATTTCATAAGCCACGTTGGCCTTGTCAACACTTACTTACGTTTAACTTACCTTTTAGAGTTTTGAAATCATAAACTTTGGGGGAAATTATATGAGATAAGGACATATTAGATGTGTTACTTCATTATGATTTAAAGATATATTTTTCAATATATATTGAATAATTTATTTTATATAAAGAAATGTCATACATCGAAGTAAACTAACTAAACTTCAATGAAGCGTAGACTAAGAAGTTAGAATTCTATCACATCCAAGTATAATCAATGTTACTAGCACCGGCAAACACAACCCGTCATATGAAAATCGGGTCATTATGGGTTGAATTTTTACTTATTTGGGTTGAATTAGGTCATGGCAAATCTAGATAACGGGTCCAACGGGTTGGAATGAAGATCTATGATGGAGTTCGAAAGGGTCGAACGGGTCAGGGTGGTGGTGAAGAGTTTACTGCCAAAATTACTTTTGATTTGACAACCTGCAACTTGAAAAAAGGTTTTGGTGAGGCTGCAAGTGTGCAAAGGAAAAGGAGAGAGAGAGAGAAAGTACTTTATGAATTTGATTTTTAACTTTATTATGCTTTGATTACTTTACATTTAATGAAAAACAAATATGATTAATATTAATAATTTATTATAAAGAAAAATACAATATTAAAATATTATTCCTTTATAGTTTTGTTAAATAAACAATTTTGAACAATGCTTATAAATCAAAAAATATACTTTTGCAATATAGTAGTATTTATTTTGAGTATTTGTAATTTTATAAATTACAAAACGATAAAAAATACTTACAAATCTTAAAACTATACTTTATAATTCAATAATTTATTTTGTATTATTTTTGTAGTTTATATAAAAAATAGAAAAAAAAAAATAGAAACTATACTATTAATAATGAAAAAAGAAAAGTAAAAAGTTAAGGGTTGATCCGACCCGACCCTATCCAACCTGTTTGACCCATGACCCGTTTGATCCGATTTTTAAAATGACCCGTTTGACCTGTGACCCGTTTTGACCCTAACCCGATTTGACTCATTATACAACCCGGCCCGACCCATCCATTTTGCCACCCCTAAATGTTACGAACATGCATAACATTGGAATCCCAATGACCACATGAAAGAGATCTAACTAAAAAATTGTCCCTAGCGATCACAAAATCTTAAAGACTTCTCACGACAGCCACAATCTTTTACAAACAATTCCACTCATGATTTCTTATGATATAGCATTCGTTTAGATCATCCGAAAAAAGAAACTTTTAAAAGTTAGAAAGCTATCAAGATAAGAAAATTCATAAATACCAAAAAGTTTGACAATTTTCTTTTTTAACATATACATTTACGTTTCTTTGAATATCTTTCTAAGAATTAGGAGTGACCAAACCAATAATTCAAGTTGTGGATGTCACGTCAACTTTCTGTACAAATCAATCACATATTAAAACCCGTAATGATAACTTAAGTTGTTAAAAAATAAATATTTTACATTAAAACTAGAACAATTCTTTAATAATTAACAAGGTTCTAAATAGCGTAAGGCGTGGCGTAGCGGCACTGCCACGCCTCAAGCCTTACAAGCTATAGCGAGGCTACGGCGTTTGTTAAGACGTGATATATAGTGGCAATATTTATAGCATATTTCATATATATAGCGAGTTAGCGAGTTTACAAATATTTGTGTATGAGTGTGACTATGTGATACAGATTGGGTTTCACTTTTTTATCTATTTTTTTAGTTTATATGAGTGGTCAATTTGATATAAGTCCAAATAGGTGAATTTAAAAATCCCAAATCTGAAATAACAATAAACGCTTCAAGAAAAGGCGCGACGCCACACGCAATAGCGCGCGATATGGCGCTATAGCGCGCCTTACATCACACTACGCTTTAAGACAACGTTATGGACTGATTCGTGAAGGCGAGGCCACGCCTCGCGCCTTAGCGCCGCTATAGCACACTATTTAAAACCATGATAATTATAATAAAATAAATGATATTACACTTATTTTTAAAATAACATTTCTAGTCAAGTTTAAACCAGAATTATAGTTTTTAAATATATTATAAAAAAAAAATCAAAAGTGAAAATATAAAGAAGTTTAGGTAAATGGTATAATCAACTAAAAAGATTAAACAAAAGTGAAAAATAAAATTAAAAATAAAAAGGAAACAACATGTCAACATTCTTCTTCCTCCTATCCCCAATTTCAAACGTTAAAAAAAAAAAAATCTTTGATAGCTTAATACCCAAAATTAATAATATTACGTATAACTAATTTAAATTCAATATTAATCATATAAACACTATATTATAATTTTATTGAATAAAAATTTGTTGACACCGATACATCACATGGATGTAGTGCTAGTATTCATAATGCAACATATCTATATACTTCATATAAGTACAATCGGATTCGGAAAGTAATTACATAGTGGCATCGACATGGATGGCAAATGAATTTGGTTGGATCAGTGAATTTTGAAAATATGCTCGGTATGGCTTTTTTTTTCTTCCTTTATTAGTAGGCTCTCCATCTTATAAAATTTTTGAACTATAATATCTTTCATGCTTCTTTCCTTTTTGATTATTGAGCTTTAATTAAATTTGTCGTTTTAGAAACGAAAAAAAGAACGAAAACCGTAAATATATATACGTTGTCATAATATTACAAGTCTGACTCAAATATTTACTGCTAAAGTAAAGATAACTTTTTCTATAATTATAGAGAAAAATGAAGCGTTAACAAAAAAATTGTTATAAACAAACAAAACTAGGTTGTCATAATATTACAGTGTGTGACTCAAATTTTACCATTAAACTATAACGCTCTGTTCTCGAGTCTAAAATTAAAGAAAAGGAAAGTAATGTAAAGAAAAGGAAAGTAAAGTAAAGGAAAGTATTTATTTTACTTTACAATCACCCCAAATATGGCCGGATTGTTTTATTGAATAAAATGTATAAACTTTACCTCCTAATCCTTTCCTTTACTTTGTTTTCCTTCCTTAAAAAAAAACTTGAGAACACAACAATTTATTTATTTCCTTTACTTTACATTCCTTTACCCTCAAAATAAAACTTAAGAACACAGCGTAAGTAAATATAAGTTACCATTCATTCTTTGATAAATAGTATCCTTCCGCAACCATTTTTAGAAGTCAAGTCGTTTATTGAACTTTTCTAATCCATAGCCTCTAGTAGATTATCATTAATTGTTATCATTGCTAATTCGTTAAGCTTATCTATTGACATTGTGGACCGTAGGTATGACTTTAACAACTTAAGTTTTGAAAAATGTATTAGAGCATATTCAATAGTTACGTAAATAACTAAAGTATAAATGAATTTTATCATTAAATTACAAATAAAGTTGCCGTTAATTCTTCGATAAATAGTGACCTTAGCAGAGCATTTTTAGAAGTAAAGTTGTTTATCAAACTTTTGTAATCAATACCCTCTAAAAATTTGTTAGAAATTGCTATCATTCCCAATCTGATAAGCCTATCATGTGTCATTGTGGACCACAAGTATGACTTCAACAACTTAAGTTTTAAAAACTTTCTTTCAGCAAATGCAAATTTTAAGTGAATATTCAACAATATCATATATGCAATAAATGCATTGGGAAAACAATCTATCTGCTTCGGTTAATAAAAATATTAATAACTCCCATATTATCGTATAATAATAAATTCTTAAGCAATTTTAACTCCGCACAAAGTTCATTTGTATCAATATCAAATTGTTCGTTATTTTTTAGTGCGGTTTCAAAATAAAGATAACGTTCATTAATATTTTTGTCATCAAAAGAATACAACTTGTTAAAACTTAAAACTAAAGGACAAACCAAAAGTCTTTTCGTAGTTTTGGTAATGATCAAATCTTTTTTTAAAAGAAATTATTGTTTGATCAACAATGTAAAAGAAATAATTCACCTTAAATGATTTATCAACTGATAACAAACCGATTTCATCATTTTGATTCTCATCAAATTGGTTTTTTTCTACGAATTACACACTTTTGACGAAACACCCAATCGATATTGCTACTAAAACTCAAAACGAAATTCATTTTTTGCTAGAAAGTCGACTTCACCTTCGATTTTAGCATCATTATCATATTTTACAACTTGAAATAAAATATCTCCTATTTCCAAAAGTCGAAATCTAATACATTTTACACTTTCAACACGACTTTCCCAACAAGCTATACACGACACGACGACTTAAGAGTCAATCCACTCCCCACACATCTAATACCTTATACATTTTCAACACGACTATAGTAGGAGTTTTCAAAAACTAGAGGCCTTCCAAAATTGAAGTAGAAGCCCATGAAGTTCCAAATGGGCCAGTCACACCGTTATTCTAAAATCTCTCCGGTCACCTCTTTACTGTTTCTGTAATGGCACCACCCAGAATTCTACTGTGTGGAGATCCAATTGGCAACCTAAATCAGCTTTTTAAACGCGTTTCATCGGTATAACATATACATACATATATCTATATCTATATTTTAAATTGTGTAATTTGTTTTGTATTTTTAGGTTAATAAATCAACAGGTCCATTTGACGCCTTACTATGCGTCGGTCAATTCTTCCCGGAGTCATCTGAGAAATTGGAGGAGTTAACGGAATATGTTGACGGTGGGAAGAATATTCCGTTACCGACTTACTTTATTGGCGACTATGGAGCTGGCGCCGTTAAGGTTTTGTCGGCAGCTGCTAAGGAGCCTGGGAACCTAGGGTTTAAGATGGATGGATTGAAGATTCGTGATAATTTGTTTTGGTTGAGAGGCAGTGGCAAGTTCACACTCCACGGTATTAATTTTCTCTAGTTTTTTTTAGCTGGAATAGTAATGTATTGAACTTTAATACGAATATGAAGTCGGTTTGATTATATGAACGATTAGGTACTTACTAGGAATCATTAGAATATTTCATACTTATTTATCTCAATTTGAATATATCTAAAATCGTTTCCCAAAACTTTAGAGAAGATTGCCTTCTAAGATCAAACAAACATAATGGATTTAGGAGAGAAAGCTGAAAAAAGTTTATGACAATCTCGTACAAAATTTTTAAAGGTACAATGTATATTACATAATGGAAGGATATGACCAGCCTTAATCTTGTTATGTACAAAATGATAGGATTGTGGTGTAGTTAAGAAATTTGTAACCGTGAAATATAATGTCATTGTTGGCATATGGGATTGGTGTAGTCAAGAAATTTTTAACTGTGAAATATAATGTCATTGTTGACAAATTATGGATGGGTAGAGGTATTTCTCGTAGGTACAAGTTCTAGGATGTGGAGGTAGGACAAAAGTAGCTATAGGTGGGGGAGATTCAGAGCGAGTAGTATTAGAGTGAGGAGATGAGTTGGATAAGGTAGTAAATGTAATAGAAGGTTAGGAATCAAATGAACGTTTTAAAGTTAGAGTTGGTACATATGCTAGACGTAGATTGGGTAGGAACAAAGTTGGAATCAAGCGAAGGAGATAATGAGGAAGGAGGGGGAGGTTTTGTCTTGTGGAAAAGATAGAATTGTTGAATTAAAAAATTCTTTTTAAAATTTTTTGTGGGTGTGAAGATTATATGGTAGATAGCTCTTTGCGATAGTGGATAGACAAGTAGAACGTATGGAAGGAATTTTTTGCAGTAAATTTATCAGAAGTGTGTATGTGCGTTTGCCAACTTTTGATTATGAGGTGGTCAAGATATTTATGAGTTCATAAGGACTTTTGATATTAATTAGCCTGGAGGGTAAATCTATTGACGTTGGTAGCTGTAAGGATGTAAATGCAGTAAGCCTAAAAGTGATTTGGAATGTAGGCTTGAACCTGATAGCTCTAGCTACTTCATTTCTGTTTGTGTTTCTTTCCCCCCCTTGCATTCTACTGGGGCGTGTTAGCACTGAGGTCTGAAGATTGTTATTATGTGTATGGGACAAATAAGCTATAGTGTTGTTGAGAAATTTTGTACCATTGTCGCTTCTAATAGTCTTTGGAGAATTTTGAAAATGATTTTGAGCATAGGAGTCGAAAGTCTTAATGTGTGTCAATTTATGTTTACTAATAAGAATGCATGTTCAAGTTGCTCTAGAGTCGAAAGTCTTAATGTGTGTCAATTTATGTTTACTAATAAGAATGCATGTTCAGTGATTTTGCTCAAGATCCAGGAACTTATCATATCCTTTGTTCACTCCATTAGCGCTCATTGTAGGTTCTTCAAATCCACTAAACAATCTTCATTTTGTTCTTCACATTCAGTGTGATCATCATTGACCGCTTCCATATGAGTTTTTTTTTTTTTTTGGGATTAAGATAGGATGATCTTTTTATTGAAAAATGGAGGATGGGTAGGTTAATTGAAGTCTTCTTATGTGGTGGAGTTGCGATTTCTTTCTGTAATCTGACTTGTTCTCTGTTGATGATTAGGTATGAACAAATATAAGTTGTGACTTGTGATTTGTGGATGGATTTTGTAAGAACGTTTGGATGATGAGGAAATTAAGTTTGCGGAATTGAGAATCGATTTGAGAGTTGTTAATCACTTTAATGTGACTTAAGCTCTACCATATTATCAAAATTGTTTTTTAAGAAGTAATAAAGCTTTGTCAAAGGGAAGAGGTCAAAGCTAATGTACTAGTTAACTTTTAATTGAATTAACAACTACTTAACTGTCTAACTAACCATTTACATTCCCTGAAATTCACTATATACTCTTTTGATGCTATATATACTATTTGGATAGCTGAGTTGCGGCTAAGTTGCACGCAATCGATGATATACCATTACTGTTGGCTTTGAATAAGATTTTTATCCATATTTACATACAGTTATCGAGTACTATAGATGCTTATTACATAATCATATAATTCATAATTTCATGTGTTATCTTTGAACCTTCTATTACTATGTATACCTAACGGCGATAGCTGATTACTGTACTCATATCTAGGTTTGTCTGTGGCATACTTATCTGGTAGGAAATCATCAAGTGGTCAACTTTATGGAACATACAGTCAAGATGATGTTGCTGCACTTCGAGCATTAGCCGAGGAGCCTGAGATTGTTGACATATTCCTAACATATCCTTCTTACCTTTTCTTCTCACTCAATTTTGTATTTTATTTATTTTCGTGTTTAAGAGTTGATCATTTGTTTTGGTTTCCTTAACTAACTACTCACTAATGAATGGCCAAGTAAAATCCTGAATAGAGCTTCAACATCTGATATTCCTCCATCAATATCAGATTCTACCGGCAGTGACTCCACAGTATCAGAGTTAGTTGCAGAGATCAAGCCTCGGTAAGTGATCAGTCCAAGTGTCCTTTTTGGGTCTTTTTGGTTATGGTTATCGGTCTTAATTGAAGTTGCTCTTTTGGTAGGTACCATATTGCAGGAGCTAAGAATGTATATCATGCTCGTGAACCCTATTTGAATGTTGATGCTGTTCATGTAACCCGTTTTATAGGACTAGCTGCAGTAGGAAATTCATCTAAGCAGGTTTCGTTTTATTTTTGTTTTATAGTTAGTTAATGAATAAAGTATTCCAGCAAAATTTGTATTACTTGAATAATAAATTAATATATTATTTTTCGCAGAAATTTATTCATGCTATTTCTCCGACTCCGGCATCTACCATGTCATCTACTGAAATATCTACTAAGCCACCCAATACAACCCTATCTCCATATACATTTGTAGAGAAATCGGGTAGTAATCAAGAAGCAGAAAAAAGGCCCACTGATGTGGCAACTGATTCACAGTATTGGCGATATGATGTCAATAAACGACAAAAGGTTGGAGGTGAAGATAGCAAGAGGTTGTGTTTTAAATTTACTTCCTCTGGTTCGTGTCCACGAGAAGATAAATGCCACTTTCTTCATGATATGGATGCACGGGAACAATCTATGAGAGGTGTTTGTTTTGAATTTTTGAATAAAGGAAAATGTGAAAGAGGTGCAGACTGCAACTTTAAGCACAGTTTTCAGGAAGAAAGAAGCAGGTTAGTGTTTATCTAAGACGTAAAGTTTAAAAATAGTATTGAATTGATTAATGGTGTAATGTTAACATGTTTTCGAATGTTGAAATTTTAGATCAAAGGAATGCTGGTTTTGTCTATCGAGTCCAAACGTGGAGTCACATCTAATCACAAGTGTTGGTGAAAACTGCTACTGTGCTCTTGCTAAAGGACCACTGGTTCAAGATCATATACTAATATTACCAATTGAACATGTACCAAATACTCTCTCTTCACCTCCAGAATGTGAAATCGAGTTAGTTAAATTTCAGAACAGTCTCAAATCTTATGTCAAGAACCATAATAAAGAAGTCGTGTTCTTTGAGTGGGTTTACATAAAATCAACCCATGCCAATCTACAGGTAACTTTTCTTTTTTATTTATCTTGCGTGTTGTGAAGACGAAGCATTTTAAAAATATATATAATTATTGCTCTGCAGGCTATCCCGATTCCTGCAAACAGAGCATCTGCAGTTGCGAATATTTTCCATTTAGCAGCTGAAAAGTTGGGATTCAAGTTTATGGTGTCAGAGAGTAAGTTGTTTGTTTGTCGTTTATATGATTTAAAAGTAAAAGCTTTCGTAGTGTTTCCGGTTTATGAATCAGAACAAATGTATTACTGATAAATCAAGAAAGCGAGTCTTGATATAATCTTTGGTTGCAGGCGACAAAACTTCCGAAGGAAGAAAAGTGTTGCGTGCTCAATTTGATGGAAAATGCAGTTTATTTTATGTGGAACTTCCTGGAGGTACAATATTATCACATGCAGTTGAAGAGAACGAGAAATTTCCTGTGCAGTTTGGTCGTGAGGTAAGACTCTATAGTATAACTCAGAACCGAGAATTAAGTTGTCATGATGGGTTTTGTGACATGTAGCATTCATGGACTTCTTCTTGATTGCAGGTTTTGGCAGGTTTGTTGAACATGGCAGATAGGGCGGATTGGCGAAATTGTAAGCTTAGCAAAGAAGAAGAAATAAAAATGGTGGAAAGGTTTAAGACTAGTTTTGAAAAATATGACCCCTTTCGGTGATTCATATGACTTAACATACGACGTAGAGGAGAGATACAACTGATGTAGTGGAATTGACATGTATGAGGTTGTTAGACATTTGAAAAGTTGTGTACTTGATAACAATTATTTGTGGATATCAAAGACTTATTTGGTATGAATTCCTGTTATTTTCATTTCATTTCATTTGAACAGAAATAATAGTATCTTGTGCATTTTCATTGTTTTAAGAAATAATTTTTTATTATTTCTTGTTTTTTATCTTGTTTGGTACGCGGCTGTGTAATACAATTTAATGACAAAAAACCTAAGTGCCTAAGCGAACATGACGGGTCCTAAAGTTTCTGATGTTTAAGATAAGATGATAAATTTGTTTGATTTTCATTATAGTTCTTTAATGTTAATATTTATAGACTCTTCAATGTTTAAAATTATCTGCATCGTCACAAGAATTTTAATTTTCATTACTTTCACTAATTTTAATGTTTATTTAATCTTCAATGTTTAATAAATGTTTCAATAAATGTTTTCTTACATCTTATCTTATTTATAATAAATCGAAATTTCTTTTAACACATGTCACGCAATTAAGATATCTAATTCCAATTTTTCCATCTAAAATACATTTGTCTTGACATTTATTTAGGTCCTTACACTTAAGGTTTTACACAAATGTGAATGGGTTAATCGGGGTACTTTAGTGAGTCTCGCCTAACATTTTTCTCTGTCCCTTCAATATGTTGTCTAAGAAGGTTCAAATCTAAAAGCTCTTGTAAAGATATGTCCATTATATTTTTTATATCATTAAGCTAGGAGGTTAATTACATAAAATGGATATGTATATAGGTTGGGTAATTATATGATAGTGTTAGTAGGGAATAGGCTCGATACATATAACCTATAAGCCCTAAAAAGCTAACACAACACAGGATAAAGACTAAGTCCCTTCTACATCAAGGAAAGGCTCTTAGTCCCTTCCATATTATGCAGGCTCTCGGCTCCGGGGCCGGCACTCAGGCCTCAGCTCCCTGCTCCAGGAAAAATGGCCCGGCACCTGGCCCCGTGTCCGGGAACCAGGCCGTGTCCGGGAATCAAGCCCGTGTCCCGGCAAGTGTCCGGGAGCCAAGCCCGTGTCCCGGCAATGTCCCGGGAGCCAAGCTCGTGTCCCGACAATATCCCGGGAGCCAAGCCCGTGTCCCGGCAATGTCCCGGGAGCCAAGCCCGTGTCCCGGCAATGTCCCGGGAGCCAAGCCCGTGTCCCGGCAATATCCCGGGAGCCAAGCCCGTGTCCCGGCAATGTCCCGGGAGCCAAGCCCGTGTCCCGGCAAGTGTCCGGGAGCCAAGCCCGTGTCCCGACAGTGTCCGGGAACTTGGCCCCGTGTCCCGGCAATGTCCGGGAGCCAAGCCCCGTATCCCGGCAGTGTCCGGAAACCTGGTCCCGTGTCCCGGCAGAGTCTGGGAACCAGGCCCCGTGCCCCGGCAGTGTCCGGGAGCCAAGCCCCGTGTCCCGGCTGTGTCCCGGCACCTAGCGCCCCTGTGTCTGGAGATCTGCCGATCAGTCCGACACTCATGGCCTGGCATGTATAAGGATTTGTGTAGACCAACACTGATGCTTTGGAGTTCGTCTCACAGTACCATACTCCTGACATCCTACCAGTCAGACACTCAAGCCTAATCCTTGAGTGTAACCGTCAGAGCATTAATAAAGTTATATTAATGACATAGACGTTAATAGCCATTGGAATCCTATTGATGAGCCATAAATGGTCATCATTGCCATACGTTGTTAATACCTGGAAGTGTTGGGTATAAATACTTAACACTTCAGGTTTTGGAGACAACTTCATTATCATTCCCATCCAACTTACACACAGTACCTGGCCGGAGTATTCATACACTTCCCGCAGTAAACAGATTCATCATCTTCATCATCTTCCTCACATACTCACTGACTGGAATACTTAAACATATTCCGTCAAGCCCTTCCGATCAATCTCTTGTCCACCTTAGACTCGCCAAGAGTCTGTTAGGTTTGCACTGCTTGAGCAGGAGGCCAAGAGAGTGATCAATCTAACCCAAGTTACTGAGCCTGTCAATCCTTGCTCAAACATTGGCGCCATCCGTGGGACACGTTTTAGCAACGGTGTCTCATTTCATTTCTATCTTTTTGCATTTCATTTCTTAGTTTCACCACCATTTTTTCTTCTCCATGGAAGGCAATTCCCCATCACAAATCGGTTCACTTAAGCCAAAGACAACCACCAAAACCCCATCCACCACCCCACCTAATTACATATACATGGCGCAGGAAGAAACTACATCTCGCAAAAGGAAGGCATCAGTCCTTCAGGATTGGGTGATGGAACCTATTTGCTTCCCACCAATTGAAACTCCTTCCATCAACCTTGTAGTAATACAAATCCGGTTAGCCAACTATGAAGTGACGAATGAAGAGGTACATCTGCCTATTCTATGGCTGCTATCCTAGAAGGAAAAACACTCAAAACGATACAACACAATCTCCTTTGGTCAGCTTCTCAGGTGAGACACATCGATCAATAGGCAAAATAAGCATGTAGTTAATGTTGGGAGAATACCCTTACTACTAGGGCAAAATGATAAAATTAGCAAGAATTAGTTCATCATCGGCCTACAATGTCCTACTGGGCAGGCCCTCAACAGTTTGGACCAATTTCATCTACCATCCATGACATGGTCGAATTCCCTATCCTAGTTGGCATAGCCACACTTAGGGACAGGATGTCATGTCCAAAATACTAATCCGTCTAAAAAATGTCCTAGGCAACCATTCATGTTGGCCAGACAGGAAAAAAGTTTTAACTTAGTCAGATCTTTGTATCCATAAAGGCGTTGGATGCCATGAGACTTTCGGCCTACAAAGTCCTACTGGGTAGGCTCTCAAAAATTTGGATCAACTCCATCTACCATCCATGACGTGGCACTGTGTCATACCCTAGTTGGCATAGTCGCAAGGATGCATTGGCCAAGATATAGATCTAAAAGTGTCATGAACACAATATGGATCTAAATGGGTCATGGAAATAATCCGGATGAGAAAGTGTCATGGATACAGTACGCATCTAAATAATGTCATGGACACAAGACTGATCTGAAAGTGTCAGGGGAACAATAAAAACCTAAAAGTGCCATGGGCACAATAAAGAGCAACAAACTTGATTTACACATTACTAATCCGGATGGAAGAAACTTTGCTAGAATATTATCCATCCTTACATGATACCCATCCTGACATGATAGTTATCCCGGCATTGATAGTCGTCCTGGAAAGATAGCCATCATGGCGTAATAGCCATCTTGGCATGATAACCGTCCTGGAATGGTAGTCATTTCATTTCCATTCATCCAATCACTAGTAGTACATCTTTCCCATGAAGGAAGTAACTTATCTCGAGTCATTTCACCAACACCAGAAATTGCCACCACGATCTCAAATGCCTACTCAATGTCATAAGGATGATACATTCGACCTCTTTAAACAAAGGTTTGCATCTCATTTCCACAAACCAGGATCATTGATCCGGACAAAAATAAATAAATAAATAAATAAATTCGGCCAAATCCGGACAGCCAGCCATTTTAGCCAGATCCGGAAGGCCAGCCATTTTAGCCAGATCCGGAAGGCCAGCCATTTTAGCCAGATCCGGAAGGCCAACCATTTCGGCCAGATCCTGACAGTCGGCCAATTAAGCCAGATCCGGACAGCCGACCATTTCGGCCAGCTCCGGACAGTCGGCCAGTTAGGCCAAATCCGGACAGCCAGCCATTTTAGCCAGATCCGGAAGGCCAGCCATTTTAGCCAGATCCGGAAGGCCAGCCATTTCGGCCAGATCCTGACAGTCGGCCAATTAAGCCAGATCCGGACAGCCGACCATTTCGGCCAGCTCCGGACAGTCGGCCAGTTATGCCAGAGCCATTTTAGCCATTTCCGGACAGCCGACCATTTCGGCCAGGTCCTGACAGCCGGCCAATTAGGCCAGCTCCGGACACCCGACCAGGTCGGCCAAATCCGGACAGTCGGCTAGTTAAGCCGACCTTGATATTCGGCCAGCTTGGACAGCAGGCCAATTTGGCAAAAAATTGATATTTTTGTGCGGACTTGATATTTTTCGTCCGGACTTGATATTTTCGTCCGACACACTTGATATTTAGTGTCGAACCTTAATATTCGGCGCTTGGACAGCCGGCCAATTTTTTTTTAAAAAAAAAAAAAAAAGTGAGGAAAGGATTCCATTTCTCCCAAGAGAGAACGATTCCATCTTCCTAAGAGGGAAGAATCCCCCTCCCAATATGAAACGATTTCACATTATCCCAAGTGGGAAGGATTTCACTTCCCATAAGAGAGAAGGGTTTCACTTCTTCCAGGGAATGATTTCACCCTCTCCCAGCAGAGAAGGGTTTCACCTCCTTCCAATACATAAAGATTTCAAGGAAAAATCCTACCTTTCCCAAAAGAAGAAGGATTTCATCACCTCTCACCCCTCCAAAGGGAGGCGGCCAAGGCTGAGTGCCGGCCTAGGCAATGTGCCGGCCAAGGGGAACGAGTACTGGCCAAGGCATGAGTGCCAGCCAGGTAAGGCGTCGGCCAAGACACGAGTGCCGGCCACGGTGGGGTATCACCTCTCATCCCTCCCACGGGCAAAAGGGTTACCATCACCTCCCACCTCTCCCAAGGGGGAAGGGTTTCATCACATCCCACCCTCCCAAGAGGGGGAAGGGTTCCAAGTGGGGGAAGGATTTCAGCTCCTCACAAAAATGAAAGGTTTTACCAACTCTCACCCCTCCCAAGTCCCAAGGGGGAAGGGTTTCACCGACACGGGATACAAGTGCCAGACCAAGGCAAGAGTGTCGGACCAAGACACTACTGTCGGATCAAGGCACAAGTGTTGGGCCAAGGCACGAGTGCCATACCACATATGCCTGCCCACAAGTGCTCAGGAAAGATTTCAACTTCCCTAAGATGAAAGGATTTCACATCCACCAGGAAGGATTTCACCTCCTCCTAACAGGAGCACCTCCTCTCCCAAGAGAGAGGGATTTTACCTCCTCCGGGGAATGAGTCCATCTCCCCCAAGAGGGAAGGATCTCACCCCCTTCCAGCAGGGAATGCTTTCACCTCCTCCCGAAAGAAAAAGCTTTTATCTCCTACCAGCAGGGAAAGGTTTCACCTTATTCACCTCCTCCCAATGAGGGATTTTACCTCATCCTCAAAAGGAAATATCTTACAGAGAAGGATATCATTTCTCTCAACATAGAAGGATCTTATATTCTCCCAAGAGGGAATGATATACCTTCTTATGACAGAAAAGGACCGTACCTACTCCCAGCAAGGAAGGATCTTACCCCCTCCCAAAAGTGACGGGATTTTGCCTCCTCCCTACCAGCCTACTCATCTTCCGCTCGGCCGCACACCGCCTGTCACCCGACCAGTTTGACAAGATTTGACAGCCAGTCTCAGCATATCTAGCCTATCAACATAAAACAGTGCAGGTGCCATCATCCTTGGCAACAAGTTTTCAAGATAAAAGTAGCAAGGATATCATAGCGGTCAATGAAGGAAGGAAAGATCGAACACCTTATCCCAGGAGCTAGACCATAGGTGAACAAATCCCCAACTAACAAGGATTGTGGAAGAAGGAGGACGACATAGATTACCTTAGACGACCACATATTCACTACCCATGATGGACTTGGTATCACCATGGGAAAACATTCTTCAAGGTAATTACTCTCATATTTTAATTAATAAATACCTTTTTGTCAAAATCATGGAATGTCATGTTCAAGAATAACACGTGGTCCGATCTATGTATCCCGCAAAATTTTGGAAGGCCATGAGCCTAAATAAAATAATATTGGTCTGATCATGTATCCCAATAATACCAAATGAGGCAATACCTTTTATTACAAGGTTAGGACATTGCACACACGTGCGTACACAATCACATAATTCTGAACAACGTTCAGACCAAGTGCATTGGGGCAAGATGGATATTTAAATCCAAGCCACACATGCACATCATCATATACATAACTCTGAACAACGTTCAGACCAAGTGCATTGGGGCAAGATGGATATTTAAATCCAAGCCACACATGCACATCATCATATACATAACTCTGAACAACGTTCAGACGAAGTGCCTAGGCTAAGATGGACATTTTTGTCTAGGCCAAACATGCACATCATCATTTTCGTCTTTTCACCTACTTGGGGTAAGGCAAGCACTTCTCATTGGGAAGCGACAATCCTCGCGAGTAACAAATAAATAAAGGTTAACCAACAAAAAGTGTCATAGGCACAGTGCCACGAGCAAAATATAAACTTTAAACGATGCTACATTCATCTGAAAAATGTCATAGGCATATAAGAACTTGTCACTGTCATCCAGTTGTCATAGTCACTGTATGTAATAAGCCATGGGCATAACACATGCAACGGGCACACAAGAAAGAGTCATAAGCACAATGATATTGTAATATTCAAAAGGTGTCATAGACACCAACATAAAATTCAAAAACGTCTTGGACATCTATATGTAACATAGAATCTGACAAAGCTATGAAGCCACATAAATGTTATTGGTCTGATCATCCAATAATACATTATTTTTTCATTTCAAGGTTACCACATTTTGTCTTCCTTACATCGAGTGAGATGGGCATTCTTCTTAGTCAATCTACCTTTGACCATCCAAGTGTGATGCACACAATACAAATCTAAATGTGTCATGGGCACAATAGATAGTCAAAAGTGTCATAGACACATTACTTATCCAAATGTCGTAGTACAATGGAAAGAATACTTGTGATGGACACACTCTGAAGGTTCAAATCCCCATCAGTTCGAAGTCCATATGTATGCACTTAGCAATCTAGCACCATCCTCCTTCATCCACTTCATGAAAGACCTACTTGTGCAGATACTAAAAAATATCATAGACAATAACTAGGCGAATACATGCCTAGCGTGGAAAAGGCAAGGTCAAACCCAAAGCAAAGCCATTAAATGCATGAAGTTAGGCTTCAAAACTTTATTTTTTAAACCTAACTGGGGGGCATGATAGTGTTAGTAGGGAATAGGCTCGATACATATAACCTATAAGCCCTAAAAAGCTAACACAACACAGGATAAAGACTAAGTCCCTTCTACATCAAGGAAAGGCTCTTAGTCCCTTCCATATTATGCAGGCTCTCGGCTCCGGGGCCAGCACTCAGGCCTCAGCTCCCTGCTCCAGGAAAAATGGCCAGGCACCTGGCCCCGTGTCCGGGAACCAGGCCGTGTCCGGGAATCAAGCCCGTGTCCCGGCAAGTGTCCGGGAGCCAAGCCCGTGTCCCGGCAATGTCCCGGGAGCCAAGCTCGTGTCCCGACAATATCCCGGGAGCCAAGCCCGTGTCCCGGCAATGTCCCGGGAGCCAAGCCCGTGTCCCGGCAATGTCCCGGGAGCCAAGCCCGTGTCCCGGCAATATCCCGGGAGCCAAGCCCGTGTCCCGGCAATGTCCCGGGAGCCAAGCCCGTGTCCCGGCAAGTGTCCGGGAGCCAAGCCCGTGTCCCGACAGTGTCCGGGAACTTGGCCCCGTGTCCCGGAAATGTTCGGGAGCCAAGCCCCGTATCCCGGCAGTGTCCGGAAACCTGGTCCCGTGTCCCGGCAGAGTCCGGGAACCAGGCCCCGTGCCCCGGCAGTGTCCGGGAGCCAAGCCCCGTGTCCCGGCTGTGTCCCGGCACCTAGCGCCCCTGTGTCTGGAGATCTGCCGATCAGTCCGACACTCATGGCCTGGCATGTATAAGGATTTGTGTAGACCAACACTGATGCTTTGGAGTTCGTCTCACAGTACCATACTCCTGACATCCTACCAGTCAGACACTCAAGCCTAATCCTTGAGTGTAACCGTCAGAGCATTAATAAAGTTATATTAATGACATAGACGTTAATAGCCATTGGAATCCTATTGATGAGCCATAAATGGTCATCATCGCCATACGTTGTTAATACCTGGAAGTGTTGGGTATAAATACTTAACACTTCAGGTTTTGGAGACAACTTCATCATCATTCCCATCCAACTTACACACAGTACCTGGCCGGAGTATTCATACACTTCCCGCAGTAAACAGATTCATCATCTTCATCATCTTCCTCACATACTCACTGACTGGAATACTTAAACATATTCCGTCAAGCCCTTCCGATCAATCTCTTGTCCACCTTAGACTCGCCAAGAGTCTGTTAGGTTTGCACTGCTTGAGCAGGAGGCCAAGAGAGTGATCAATCTAACCCAAGTTACTGAGCCTGTCAATCCTTGCTCAAACATTATACAAAGTAGGATATATATAAAATCTCCATAGAGTTGCACTTCCACATGAATATCACACACATTTTCTTATTATACAAAGTAGGATATATATATATAAAATCTCTAGTTCGAAGAGATATCGATAGCCTTCACCTCCGGCTTCTTGACTTCCTGCTTAGGCACGGTGACAGTCAGCACCCCATTCTCCATCTTAGCATTGACCACATCAACCTTAGCATTATCCGGCAACCTGAACCGCCTAAGAAACTTGCCGGAGCTCCTCTCGATACGGTGCCACTTGTCATTCTTCTCTTCATTCTCTTTGCTCCTCTCACCACTGATCTGCAAAATATTACCATCTTCCAGCTCGACTTTCACCTCTTCTTTCTTTAGCCCTGGAAGATCAGCCTTGAATAAATGAGCTTCTGGAGTCTCCTTCCAGTCAATCTGCGCATTCGCGAAAGCTGAAGTTTCACGAGGAAGATTCGAGAGAGTGTTGTTGAAGACGCCATTAAAGGGATCCCATATGTCTAAAGAGAATGGATCAAAGACGTTGGTTCGACGGCCACCGAAGAAGCTTGGAATGATCGACATTGTTTTGTATATATGATCGAAGCTTTTGATTGGAATTGATAAATTTGTTTAAGATGAATTAAATGATATTGTTGGAGCAAAGGATGGTCTTGTTATTTATAGGTGAGGGAAGATGATTCTGGGTCTTTAGTTCACTTTAATAATTAAAAAAGTGCTGCTGAGATTGATTTTACTAGAGGATTCTGGGACTTATGTAGGCCCGATATACGACTCTCACTAGAATATATATATATATATAGAGGTGGGTTCATTTAGAAACCATCAATTATTTAGGAACCATTAGGAACCATTTTTAGGCAAGGTGGCAATTTTGTAATTAAGTCAAATCCTCAAATTGGAAATCAATTAAAACCCACTTTAAAATACTAATTAACTTTAAATTAACATATCTAGAGTATAACTAGGTTTTAGGAAAAACTAAATACACCATTAAAACAAACATTTAATTATCTTTCCAACGAGCACCCACTTGATATACTTTTGACGACTTTTTTTTTTTTTTTTTTTTTTTAGTGAGTTTCGGTATATACACTAGTGTATATACTAAATATTCACCAGTGTATATACTAATTCACCAAAAACACATCTAAACCATATACACTATACACTAGTGTATACACTATATTCACTAATGTATACGAATCTTTATATTAATTTCCTTTTAATTGTGAATACGCAATATACAAAAGTGAATATACAATATATATATACACAAGTGAATATACAATATACACCAGTGAATACGCAATATACACAAGTGAATATACAATATACACAAGTGAATACCATGTATTCAATAGAGAATACATCTTATACATTAGTGAATATAGTGTATACACTAGTGTATATTGTATAAATACACTAGTGTATAACTATACATTAGTGAATATAGTGTATACACTAGTGTATAAATACACTACTGTAGTGTATAAATACACTAGTGTATAACTATACATTAGTGAATATAGTGTATACACTAGTGTATAGTATATATGGTTCAGATGTGTTTTTTGTGAATTAGTATATACACTGGTGAATATTTAGTATATACACTAGTGTATATACCGAAACTCACTCTAAAAAAAAAAAAAAAAAAGTCGTCAAAAGTATATCAAGTGGGTGCTCGTTGGAAAGATAATTAAATGTTTGTTCTAATGGTGTATTTAGTTTTTCCTAAAACCTAGTTATACTCTAGATATGTTAATTTAAAGTTAATTATGATTTTAAAGTGGTTTTAATTAATTTCCAATTTGGCTCTCAATTTTGACTTAATTACAAAATTGCCACCTTGAGTTTAATTACAAAATTGCCACCTTGGTTCCTAATGGTTCCTAAATAATTACATGGTTCTTAAATGAAACCAACTCTATATATATATATATATATATATATATATATATATATATATATATATATATATTATATATATATAGAGAGAGAGGGGGGCTGAGAACAGTGACAACCACCAACAAAAGACTTTGTTCATATGTGTTTTGATTTCATTCATATATGACAACTATTAGAGACTTCAAATCGAGTAAAACAATTTCATCTAAAATTAAACGTTTTTTGATTTGTTCATATGCGAATGATCATCATTCCAGCAAAAAGATGCATATATGAACAACTCGAAAAACGTTTAATTTACGATGTATTTTTCAATTTTTTCAAACTTATTTTACTTGATTTGTAATTTTAATTAGTTTTTACATGTGAAAAAACTCAAAACACATATGAACAAAGTTTTTTTTGTGGTTCACTTAGTTCTCGGGCTTTTTTTGGTTCTCCTTTGTGTGTGTATATATATATACTAGGGAAACTAAAAGGCTGTGCGGAGCACAGCCCTGATTGGATTAAAATTTAATTTAACAAATAAATATAATGAAAGTAGAGAATATCAAATATTTGTGGTTGAACTAAAATAAAATAGAAGCATTTATACATACACTAATTAAAACAGGACAATAATAACAACATAGTATTTAAATAGTTGAGGGCCAAAAAAACATATGAGAATTTACTATTACAAAATCATTACAAATAAACTCACCAAAATGTATTAGATTATAATAATAATGTTCGTTTGAATAATTTAGAGGCTTCATTGCGAATTTTAGTGTGTAAACCACTCTTGCCTAAATACCATCTACCTATCGTTGTTCACTTTTATGGATGTTCTTCAAATTGTACACTCCGTACAACATTTATATTCGTTGTAGCAATTTGTATCTTTGTAGAACCGAAAACCACTATAAACAAGGTTATGGAGACATTTGAAAATATAAAGTTATAAAATAAAGACAAAAAGTGATATGTTTAATAAGGATTTTATTTGTTCAACTTAATTAACGAACCAATGTCCATTCAAAACCATTAAAGTTTCACAATAATGATAAAAATGAAAATGAAGGAACAATTGAAAGGGACTTGCTTAAAATATTACTTCGTATTATGATCCTAATGAACTCAATTGCAAGACAAACTAAAAAGAAAAATAGTAAAAACGGTTTAACTTACAAATAGAAAGCCCTTGAGACATGTGCATTTTTCTTTGTATATATAATATATTTCTTCATGAGATGTTGCTTGAACTCTATATCAAATTCGTTCACGGAAATACGAGTTTGGATTTACAGACCATGTGGTCAAACATATTTACATGTGTCGATGGTTAGAAGTAACATGCTATCAGTTATAAGAAACAACATAGCAAAATGAATCGTTAATGGTATAAATATTAACCCAAAATTTTACAGACATTGTATATAATTAATATTCGCCGTTGAAACACAGTTTTAAATTTTTAAGTACGTATACATTCATCTTAAACAACCATAGCAATTTCAATATCTTAAAGCACGGATCATGCAAAGAATACAAGCACAGAGTATAGTTATGTTGGAACCCCGACAAACACTGACAAAACACGATAAAAAGAAATTCAACATACACCGAAAACAAGTAAAAGTACTTTATGTTCATGTACCCAAACAGAATAGTCGATAGTTATACCAAATGCAGATGGTAGATTGCTGCTGGTACTACAACAGAAAAACAATTTTCTGCTGATGAGTTCAAGAGTTTTGTGGAATGAGGATTCTATTTAGAGTTGATGTCCTTGAGAGTAAAGATCTGCTCCTCTCCCATTGCAGACATCACACTCACGACCAAGTCCTTTCCATCTGCAAATCCTTCCTTGATCTGCACTCACACAAACCGATAACAAAGTAATTAGCAACTAAATTACCTAGTTGAACACGATCATTGTTTCAAATAAATCCATGCAACATCCTGAAAAACAAACCCTTCGTCTTCATTTCGATTTTCAATAAATTATTGTAGTTTTCATAATATCCAGGAAGTGCTTTTAATACCAATTAAAATGATAATACAACTTTGAAAGGCCTTCGAAGGAAGGAAAACTTGATAAGAGAAGAAGCACATGTTTCTTGTAACTTTTGTAAACTGAAGATAATCCAAATACAACATACGCATTGCGGAAACATATAAGGTTATGTATTCATAACATATGAAGTGAGGTTAAGGTTATGTATTCATAACATATGAAGTGAGGTTTTTCGAAAAAATTCATAAACTAAATACCAAATTGATAATACAATAGAACCCTTAAATAATACTCACCTAAAATGTGCCCAACCGTCCATAAGAAATACAGAATAAAGCCGCCATCACATACCTGGGTCAGAAGAGCATCATCAGTTGGGAGCTTCAGGTCATCCTTGGTGTTGCCATTTTCAGTCAGCAAACTCACCTGAAATCATTCGTTTATAATTAAAATCAAACCAATACTTGAACAAAATAATTAATCAAGACTAAATAGAATAAACCGCACAAATCCATCCTCGAATATATCAATCAGCTGGTAATCAGTACGGTTGACATGGGGAACCTGCAAAACAGATATATAAAAACACAAGTTAATTCTATAGAAGAAGGTACATAAAGACACGACACGAAAAAAACAGAAAAAAAATAAAATTAATTACATCACAATTGTGGGACGAGGGCACGATATCCTCAAGCTTTTTCCCATTAAAAATGTCGATTGCAACAAAGTGACACTTAGCATGACCGTGCTTGCCAGTCTTGGAGGTAGAAACTTCAACAACCTGTAAAATTCAGTAAAACCACCATGAATAAGTTAATATTACCATCAACATCATAAAATCTTGGCTCCTAACATATTCATCAACTAAAAGGTCTAACAAGATAAGTATTCGGTTCAATATCGCAAATAAGTTCACTGCACATTCAGAATCATGAGCTAGTTGACCATTTATTTTTTCTTCTCAATTTATCGAAAACACGTGATACATATATGATACTATCCACTTTCATCAAAAACAGTTAATTTGATCATAAGCAACAAGAGAGTAGCTGCCTATAATGTAAATCTTTGCAAAAACTATTGAGCTAATACGAAACAATCTATATGTTCCTATCTTATAAGGAAATTAAAATATAAATCTAATTTTCCTAAGGGGTGATTGTTTCAGCTTATATAACGAGCTGATGAGCTTATTTAATTTTTGAAAAGTTCATAAGATCATTTTTTCTGGCTTATGAGCTTATCAAGTTGAGTTTATGACTCTAAATAAGTCATAAGCTCAACTTAACTAAGCCCTAAAAAATGAGCTTATTAGCTTATCAAAAGTTAGATAAACTCATAAGCACGTTACATAAGCCAAAACAAACACCTCCCTATTAACATATTATTCGGAGAATAGGAGGCATAATAGTGTTATTCTAATATAAATCTGATAATCTCGGAGTGTAGTTATTCTGAAACAACAAATGCATCCATCTAAATATATACCTAACTCGGGGCCTAACATTTGGTCCAGTAACTAACTTAACAAAAATACAACAAACAGATCCAGATGAAATTGCGAAAACCAGATCATTATATATTCTTCTTGGTATAATCGATAACAACAATTAGAGATTTAATGTAACTAAACCGTAGGTCACTAAGTCAAAACGATGATCTGAAAACAGAAAAACGAAGAATTTATAAGGTGATTAGTAAACCTTGCAAGCGCGGCGAGGGTAAGTTTTTGAAGCACCGCCGTCGGCCTTGGATTCAAACTGATGCTCTTCGTTAGAAAGTGAATATCATCAATTGTATGTGTGAAGATGAAGACTCAAAAATGTGTAAAAAAACCGTGATTGAAGGATGCAGAAGAAGAAGGGATAGTAAGTGTGTATGTGTGTGTGTAGAAGAAAATAAATAGTGTGTGTGCAGATGGAATGGGGGCAACAGGAACGGTATGGGAGTGGCAAAAAAATCTCCTTCACCCTCACGTGTCTTACCTAATAAAGTCCTTTTTCTTTTTCTTGTTTTCTTTTATTATCTCTACTTGCTACGTGTAAATCTTTAAAAGACCACGTGTCATGTTTGAAGAAGACTACAGAATATAAGAGGGTGAATTTATAAATAAGGTAGATATATATATATATATATATATATATATATATATATATATATATATATATATATATATATATATATATATATATATATATATATATATATATATATATATTTATATTTGGATCAAATACAAACCATACTTAAAATACATACCAATAAATACGTTTTAAAAAAAGTATTAAAAAATAGTTAAAAATAGTTTTTTCATATTTTTTTCGGAGAATCTTCCTAAAATAACCTCCAGAATCTTTTTATGAAATAAAAAAAAATTAGATTTTTTTCGAAAAAAAACCTAAATGCATTTTTTCAGTAGATGCATTTTTCTAATTTTATAAAAAATGCATCTACTTATTTTCAAATATGCATCTAATTTATGGATAAAACTGCATCTTATTATTAATATTACAAAAAAATTGAGTTAAAATGCACCTTATTTTTTAAAATAGATCGACTTTTCTAAAAAAATGCATCTACCGAAAAAATACATCCAAGTTTTAAAAATCAAAAATTTCGAAAAAAATCAATTTATGTTCAAACGACATCTTCATTTGAACAGAAATAATAATTTTTTATGACATCATCAATCTGATCTAACGGCTGACATCAAAGAGTTAACCCATCCAATGGACCTTATTTCACCATGTGGCATTTAAGGTCACTCTTTTATTATATATTAAAGATTAAAGATATTTTCCACATAGTCTTAATCCCTTAAAATTTGAGTAATTGAAATTACTTAACTACCATTTTTATATCTCTCACCACATATCATCACTCATATATAACTACGAAAATTAAACACGCAAAATAATAAAAATATAAAATTGTATTTAAACTACAATCATAATGTAAAACGTGAAACTATGATAGATGCGAGCATTTAAAAGATAGAAACTATAGTTCGTTGGAATTGTTGTTGTCCTTTTACTTGTTAAAACATTTGCCCATTCAATAGCTCTTTTTTCTATTTTTTGATTGGTTCGAACTCAATTTACACTTTTTTCTTTAATTGAGTTCTCCAATAGTTTTATCTCTCGTTATTGGTTCTTCGAGGTAAGCTTCTTGCAATTGTTGACCATCTAAAACATAATATTGTAATAAGCAGATAAATACACATACTTATAAATAAGAGCTTTTAAAAAATAAAGAAAGTATAAAAATTGTCACATATTTTTTTAAAAAGGAGTAAGTACCTATTTGAGCATGTAGATCTATAATGATGGTTTCTTTTTGAGAGGATATCCAAGTTCTTCTAAAGTCTGATCTTAGATAGTTCACCTATTATTTTCGGCCGTACACTTAGACATAAACAAATAAACGTTTTTAGCATATGAAACCTCATCAAGTACAAGTAGGACCAACATGTGTGACACAAGTGTGAATGTGTTGACCCGACTTCCCATTCTCCATCAAACAAATTACAAAACAAACCTACCCTCTTTCGACTTCCCATTCTCCATCAATTTTTGTAGGATTTGTTATTGAACTTGTTTATAAATTTGACCCATTTTTCCCATTTGTTAACAAATAAATACCGTTAATTACGGTATGGACTCACATGACAATTTTGGTTTCCAGTCGCTAAAGACTTATAATTCTACATATTTAAAGTATTCTTTCTTTCCATTTATTTTACTCTACGCGGCTAAAAATTTATCAACTAACATTAATTAATTGTTAGGTGTTTTGAATGACATTTTATTATCCCCGCCGTACCACACGTGTATTGTACTAGTACTAGATTATTGCCCTGCGATAGCGCGAGTAAATGTAAATAAAAATTGAATCGAAAACTTTATGTTTATAAAAACGTTTTTTTAAATTATTATGAAAATACAATATTACACGTATAATAACTAATATACATTTATGTTTATACAAATGTTGTTTATAGTTATAATAACATATATACATTTATGTTTATACACGTATATTAATATTTTGTATTAGAGGATTTTAGAATAATAATAATAATGTAAATCATAGTCCAATAGGAGACATATATTTTTTATTGTTATAATGGTTAAAGTGAAAAGAAAATGCAATTATGGATTGTAAGAGGATGTAAATGAAAAAAATATTTGATGACATCATCAATCTCATCTAATGGTTGAAATCAAACTATCTAACTCATCTAATGGACCTTACTTCGTCATGTGACATTTAAGACCCCTCTTTTATTATATATTAAAGATTAAAGATATGATTATTTATAAATATTTAAAAGGCAAGTAATATACAATTTATGACTATTAAGAAAAATCACAAAAATAATTATTTTATTGAATAGTTTCAAAAAGTGAAAATAAAAATAAAAACAAATTGAATAAAAATAAATTTTAGGGTTTCATTCTAGTTTTTTTCAATTAAACCCCTTCTTCCTTATTGTTCCCATAAACCCTTCCACCGCCCCTCCCCTCTCCGGCACCGTTGCCGTCATTCCATCGCCGGATCCACCGTCTAATCAAATCTTTCTTCACAATGGAAGTACACGTAAGTATTTCTCATCAAAATCCCATCTTTAAAAAAACCCTTATTTTCTGTTTTCAAATCATTCCCTTATTTACTCTAAATCCATTCATTTTAATTATTATTATTATTATTTTGATTATTTAGGATTATACTGATCTTGAAATTAAAGTTAAGAAATTCCAGAGAGGTGATGCTGCTAATTTGGAGGTATTCATTAATTTTTTAAAATTATTTCCCTCAATTAATTAATCAAATTAGGGTTTATTTGTTTGTAATTTTTTTGGTTTTTTTTTTGCAGAATTTGAAAGATAAAAAGTTGAAGGGTCAACTGGCTAATAGAGAAGAGTTGTATAAGAAATCTGCAAATGCTGCTGCTAAAGCCGAGAAGGTATTCGTGTTCGTTTTTATGATTTGGTTGAGCTTCTGCTGAAGCTTAATGTAATGTGTTTAAACTGATTATTGCAACTTGAAGTCATAATAGTAAGTGTTTGTCGGAAAAGGAAAAGATATTGAAACACCCGTTGAAATACACAAGAGGGGTTCGTCGGTTATTATTAGTCAAAACGTTGCATATTAAAATACTAAGTTGGATTGAATCAATAAATTTCCTCTGTTAATGTTATTGAGAGACAGTAATGAATTGTCTCGTCATATTGATAACAGAAGGATAAAGTAAAGATGGCAAGATATATCGTTTCAGTCGTTATTTATTCTTATTAACGATCTGATTGTTACTTGTCCACAATTTATGTTTAACTTTTAATATTTGGTGGTGACCACAATTTAGTTAAAGTTTTGTTTCATTGGGCACTAAACAGGTTATAGTTATACGTTTATGTTTATCTGGTGTCGTATAAATTTCCTCTGTTGATGTTATTTTTGAGAGACAGTAATGAATTGTCTCGTCATATTGATAACAGAAGGATAAAGTAAAGATGGCAAGATATATCGTTTCAGTCGTTATTTATTCTTATTGACGATCTGATTGTTACTTGTCCACAATTTACGTTTAACTTTTAATATTTGGTGGTGACCACAATTTAGTTTAAGTTTTGTTTCATTGGGCACTAAACAGGTTATAGTTATGCGTTTATGTTTATCTGGTGTCGTATAAATTTCCTCTGTTAATGTTATTGTTGAGAGACAGTAATGAATTGTCTTGTCATATTGATAACAGAAGGATAAAGTAAAGATGGCAAGATATATCGTTTCAGTCGTTATTTATTCTTATTGACGATCTGATTGTTACTTGTCCACAGTTTATGTTTAACTTTTAATATTTGGTGGTGACCACAATTTAGTTAAAGTTTTGTTTCATTGGGCACTAAACAGGTTATAGTTATGCGTTTATGTTTATCTGGTGTCGTATAAATTTCCTCTGTTAATGTTATTATTGAGAGACAGTAATGAATTGTCTTGTCATATTGATAACAGAAGGATAAAGTAAAGATGGCAAGATATATCGTTTCAGTCGTTATTTATTCTTATTGACGATCTGATTGTTACTTGTCCTCAATTTATGTTTAACTTTTAATATTTGGTGGTGACCACAATTTAGATAAAGTTTTGTTTCATTGGGCACTAAACAGGCTATAGTTATGCGTTTATGTTTATCTGGTGTCGTATAATTTTGCGTAATTATTAATCCTAATGATGTGTATATTTACGCTCTTATGTATTGTTTTGTTCAGTGGCTTATGCAAACTGAGGGTGGTCTACTTGAAGCTGAAGGTCTTGAAAAAACATGGAGATTTGATCAGCATGCAATTGCTAAAGAAGTCGATGTTGCTAGTAGAAAGAATCAGTTTGATATTGTCTTACCAGGTAAATTGAACCTGTTCTTTAATTATTACAAAATGTTTTTTTCAATTCAAGTCCCAGTAAAACATCCGTTTAAAATCGTGATTTATGTGTATAATTTGAAGTTCATAAAGTTTTCTGTATGTTCTTACTTCTGATTACGTTTTATTTCTTTTACTACGTGAACAGCCCTTGGTCCTTATACAATAGATTACACAGCAAGTGGTCGTTATATGGTGGCAGCAGGTCGCAAAGGCCACATGGCAATTATCGATCTGCATACTATGAAACCTATTAAAGACATGCAGGTATCATGGATCTCAAAATCTTATTAGTATAAAGCCCACTAAAATCTTAGTTACATTTGATTTTGCATTCTAACTGATTTCGATTTTGAGGTTCTTGCCATTGCTCTCTAAAATAGGGAATCGATTTTTGTTTTGTATGGTTAAAGTTTGATTACTTTTTGTAGGTTCAAGAATCTGTTCGTGATGTGGCTTTTTTGCACAATGAAATGTTCTTTGCGGCTGCACAGAAGAAGTAAGGACGTTCTATTTTTCAAACAAATTTAGTTATTAATTATGTAGTGATTATCTATCTTCTGCAAACTTATATATCTTTTAACATACACATGACAATTTTTTGAATGCACTATAATTAATATTTAACTGGTAATATACAGGTATACATATATTTATAATCGGGAAGGCACAGAGCTTCATTGTCTTAAGGTTAGTTACTTTGACTCACGATAACAGTAAAGTAAAACCCAAATTTACCCTATGATGAATATATCGACCTTTTCTTCTTCTAAATAGGAACATGGAGCTGTACTGAAGCTTCAATTTCTCAAAAACCACTTCCTCTTATCGTCCATAAACAAATACGGGCATCTACATTACCAAGATATCACCACTGGCCAAATGATAGGAAATTACCGAAGTGGACTTGGCCGTTCAGATGTATTACGAGTAAACCCCTACAACAGCGTCCTCGCTTCTGGCCACTCTGGCGGTACAGTCAGTATGTGGAAACCCACTAGCGCAGCCCCCCTTGTTAAAATGCTTTGTCATCGTGGTCCAGTCACCGCCATCACATTTCACCCAAATGGTCATCTCATGGCGACAGCTGGGATGGACAAGAAAATAAAAATATGGGATTTAAGGAAATACGAAGCAATTCAAACGTTACCTGGTCATGCAAAGTCGTTAGATTTTAGCCAAAAAGGTTTACTTGCCACATCAACTGGATCGTTTATACAAGTTTTAACAACTTCTGATTCACAGGATTATGGCCGGTACATGATTCATACTATGGCTAAAGGATATCAAATCAACAAGGTTTTATTTAGACCGTATGAAGATGTTTTGGGAATAGGACATTCGATGGGGTTATCTTCGATTCTTATTCCTGGATCAGGAGAACCTAATTTCGATTCGTGGGTTGCGAATCCGTACGAGACTTTGAAACAGAGGAGAGAGAAGGAAGTGCGGGTTCTTCTTGATAAGCTTCCACCAGAGTCGATTTTACTTGACCCCACCCAGATTGGGACTTTGAGAAATGTTAGGAAGAAAGAGAAGCGGACAAAACAAGAAATAGAGGCGGAGAAAGAGGCGGCAGTCGCTGCCGTCAAGAGTGTTTCGTTAAAGAAGAAGACAAAAGGAAGAAGTAAGCCGAGTAAGGTGGCGAGGAAGAAACAAGAAGGAATTGAACTAGTGAAAAGGGCATTTGTTGAAGGGAAAACGGAAGATGTGGCACCAAAAAAGAAGCAAAAGAGGATCACTGAGATTAGTGATTTGCCAGTTTCTTTGCAGCCGTTTGCTAAAAAAAAATAACTTGAAATCGACCCGAATCTTGTTATACGATTGATACTACAAGATCCAATTTTGCAACATTTGGTTACTTAGATGTGAGCTAAATGAGTTATGTGCAAGGTTCATTTTTTCAGTTATGTTGTTCAAGTTACGCCACATTGTGATTGTGTTTTAACATTTCTTATATAAATTTAAGAATATAGCTTTACTTCGAAAGTTTATTTGTGTAACAATGTCGTACACTTGCAAATGTTCGGTAGACTATTACAAACAACACCAGATAGAGATGTTATCATTGCATTAATGTATGTAACACCTCTTTGTTTAGGACAGCATTTCTTTCCCGGTATTCGCCCTTAACCATGGGGACCTGTTGGTTTCAGGCCACAGCATGGGTTGGAGCTCACGGTCGTGTGGCATAAACCGTGATGATATAATGGAACTGGCCACACCCACATTTCCTTATTTTGGTCAAGCATCTTTGTTGTCAATAAATACCACTTTTATCCTGAATAAAGAACAAATTACGTAGTAATATGCAAAATGTTGAAGAAATATATATAATTTTGACCGAGTTTCAAACAAATTGATACCGGTCTTGAAAAGTCTTTTTATTTAGATAACATGATATCGACTTCACCTTTGATGGGTTACTAATCTCACGGGGTCCAAAGGCCAACGCCATACGCTCTAATCTCAGCTGCGATCTACATGAAAATGCTCAAAGAAACGGGTCTCAACCAGACGCGAAGAACTAGTGGTAAATCTGGAAACAAGTCTATGAAACGAAATACGTACGTATCAAATGAAGATGATGTTTCTTTAGATAAAATCCATGTGAAAGTCGATAAAGAAAAGCAGCATGAAATGTTGAGTTGATTGTAAGCAGGGGTGTTCATTAAATGATTTGACCCAAAAAACTACCCGATCTAAATGAATTTGGTTTATTTGATTTGGCTTGTTCGGATTTGGTTCGAATAACTGGCTATATTGAAATTAATTATTGGTTTTCGGATTGGATTTGGGTCATAAAATATTATTACATTTTAAATCTGAGTTTGAGGTTTATTAATTATTTTCTTTCATAACTAGTAAGATGTTTGCTAATATTAAGCTCGACTTACTTGGTTTGATTATTAAAAAAATAACTTTTAAGATTACATTTTCTTTATAAGTTAGTATAAGTTAACTTTATTTAGTTTGGTAGTTTTTATTTTCTTTTCATCTTTACATTAAAACTGTAATGAGTATTGTAATACTTTTTGTAAACCATAATGGTTTATTTTTGTCTTTTTTTATTTGGTTCTTACGGAATCCAAACCGAATAAACTGATACTAAATTTGGTTGGATTGGTTTAGTTTTGCCCAAATTTGGTTCGGATTTGAGTGGGTAAAAAACATTTTCAAAACCGAATAACCCAATCCAAATAACTCCGGTCTATCAAAAACCTTCCGTTTGAACTTTGAACACCCCTAATTGTAAGAGCCCCTGTTGCATGAATCGCCACAAAGTGTAGAGACGATAGGGGTGATGAAGATGTTAATGTTGGTCGCCTCTTTTCGGACCTCCTTTGAATCCTATCTTAAACTAATTGCGGAATAACAAGTTTAAGCAAGTAAACGGTGAAGAACAAGAGATATAATCAAAGGATTGTTTCTATTAAGCTTACGTGAATGTTTACAAACACGAATAGAAACAATAACACTCGATTACAACACTTTAACACTCAAGAACACTAGTTTCGTGACCTAAACCCTAGCTCACGTAACTCTCTCTGAAGTGACAGCTCTGACAAGGTTCAACAACCCGCATTAATGATTCTGAGCTCGGTATTTATACTGGCTCGAAACCCTAGAAGAGTTACGTTCACGTAACTCTTGGAAGAGAGTTACGTGCACGTAACTCATGAGTTACGTGCACGTAACTCAGAGTTACGTGAGCGTAACTCTGTTACATGAAAATAACTTTTCCGTTAATGCGTTTGGACTTTACAACTCGATCTAATTACATACTAACTCTACGACACGTTCTAATGAATACAAATACAGACAATAATGTTCCAACAAACTCCCCCTTGGATGTAGCTTGTATTCTTCAAAATTGTCTTGAACTTTTGGTGTCGAGAGATCGAGAGTCAGTCCTTTAAACTCCATAGAGACTTGTACGGTGTAAAGTTTGCAACCGTTATCTTGCGAATCTTTCTAGCAGCTAATCTTCATCATTAAGCAACGCGGCTCCATGAAAATCAGCTTCGAGTCCTTGACTTCCAAGAAGTGCTAAACTCTTCAAGATCCGATCCTTAACTTCATAAGACCTGGCTTACAAAGACAAAACTGACCAAATACGTGTTTTTGTTCTTTAAACTGACAAAATTTCTCATTTTTCAGAAAACACGTGATAAAACCTTTTAACCATGATCGATACGTGACAACGAAGAAAATAAACATAGAAATAAAAAATTTTTGATTTTTGTTTGTTTTCTTAACCTAAAACCGAAACTCTTTTTGTGGTTTTTAACTATAAGCTATTCACACTACTTTAGCAACCTACAAAAGGGCAAATCTTTTTGGGATAGGGATTAGTTTGCTTTTAGGATCATATCGCAGAAGTCAAATCACAAGAATCAGCCGATTATTAGTATATTTGTCCTCTTAAACACAACATATATATCATATAAAGAATCTTCCGATTATTTAGATTACAGCTGTTTATATGGATCCCACTTATATTTACACTTAGCTAAATCCGAACTCCCCTCAAAGCGTCATCAAACTTCCAGTATTTATTTAGGAAACCCGTCACCTTATTCCTATTTTAATAACTACTCTAAATATTGAAAAAACATATATATAGTATAACGTTTAAGCACTTGTGCATTTTTCATAATTAGAGAAGCTTTTTTTTTGTTTTTTTTTTTTATTTATATATATTTTTTTTATATTTTTGAGCTTAAAAGCTTTGTAGACTCGTGAACTCCTCCCTCTGTCTTTGCCGTTTATCAAGTAAGCATCAAGAGTTATGGAATTCTTATTTGACTCTACTCTCCCCTTTATACTAACTGCAAGGAAACTATGATTTCGCAACCTTATAGAATCCAGGAGCGCCTCAAGGGAACGAGTTTTACCGTAACTATTTATAACTCTTCACCTTTATACTAACCGCACGGAAACTATGATTTCGCAACCTTATAGAATCCAGGGGCGCCTCAAGGAATTTTTGAGTTTTTAATAATTACATTAATAGAAAACTCTTTGAGTTTTAGAAAAGCGATTTATTATTTTTTGATTTTCTCTCAATTTTTTTTCTTTTCCTCGCTTTTTCTATTACTCTCAGATACTTATTTATATATATATATAATCCTATGGTGACAGATTCCAGGCACACCGAAAGTTTTCAGCTTATCACTGAGATGAACAAACTTAACCGTGTTACCCATTAGAAACAGGTTCGGAAAATTGTTTATATGATATTGGCCGTACCTACTAATACATCGAACAAACACTTATGATTCTAAGTTTTAAAATCCGCTATGTACTATCATTTCCTAAGGTTTTCACAAACTTTCTCCCCCTCTTTTTATGTTTTTCTTAATTTTATTATGTTTGGAACTATACAAATCCTAAGAAAACTTAAAAAGAAAAGTTTCGAAGTCACGATCAAAAATTTAGGTTTTTATCATTTGGACCCTTGACACTCAATTGAGATTATTTAAACTTTGACTCAATGAGATTATTAACCTTTAGACTCAGTCGAGATTATTAAACTTTAGACTCGACGAGTATCAAAAACTTTAGACTCTTTGTGAAAAGAGTTTTGCATTTAAGCAAAACGATTTTTGTCCGAGTTCGCAACTGTTATATGTTGCGAAGTCTAAACGCTTTAAACTTACCAAATTAGGTAAGAAATCTTACCTTCTCGGTTGAGAAGGAAATCTTTAAACTCACTTGAGAGGAATTTCTTTAAACTCACAAAAAACGTTTTTGTGAGAAAAAGAGGTTGTTATACCTCCCCCTCAACTGTTGCGCTACCGTAACACTTGTTACGGTACGTAACATCCATCAAGTGTTGCACAACAGTTTCAATGTTGCGTGACACTTTCTGTGTTGCGCGACAATTTCTTAAAACGTTTGTTTTCCGTTTAATTTTAATCTTTAAACTTATTTAAGTGAATTTCCCCTTTACACTATCACTAGATGTGAAAAACCCGTGTTTTTCAAAAACTTTACACTCAAATAAGAGATGGTATCTGATTTCCGTCATAACGATGAAGGCATATGATCGATTGATCGTATGTAAGCTCACGTGATCCTTCATGTTCCTTTACACTGCTAAGCAGAAGTAAACTTTCTCAAAACTGACCCTTCCGTTCGAGATTATTCCTTCACCCGTAATTGTACTACCCTTATCTCAAGCGAATACAACGATACCCTATCTATAGGTAAGAAACCCGAAAGAAGGGAGATGTTGCCTGTCGTGTGCCCTGAACAACCACTGTTGACATACTACGTATTATCTACAGTTCACTTTGGTCGTTCCTGCACATCTTAGAAGAAAGGTTAGTTTGTAACGGGGACCCAAGCCTTAACCGACTTGGGTCTCCCACTTTCATCGGTAATGATCACATCAACCAATGTATGGTCTTTCTGATAATCAGTAGTGGTTGATGTGTCATCCTGATGTTCGGGCGACTCTTTATCATCTTTAACAGTCTTAGTCAATTTTGGTTTTGGATCGGTTTTGACCTTGACTGAAGGAGAATCAACCTTTGGTTTGTTTGGTTGATTCTTCCTTTGAGGAACAGACTTAACGTTTGAAGTTGTTCTTGACTCTTTACGTTTCAAAATTAAGCTTTTCAAACGAGGACAAACCTTGGCAATGTGTCCCTCACATCGACAATAATAGCAGGTTCGAGGGTCAGTTGAATTAACCTCGGGAACCTGAGAAGTTGGAATCTTCTTTTGATTGTCGTTTCGTGGTGGTATTACCTTGGTTGATTTAGCTTTAGACACTTTAGGAGAGAAACTTGTAGGCTTAGAAGAAGAAGCCACTCCCTTAGTGAAGATCTTAGTCATAGGGGTTTGGACGGTGATAACAGGTTTGTTTGCTTCAACCTTCTCCTTACCCTTTGACTTAGACTTTGACTCGGACTGCTTAAGAGTCCGTTTTTCTTCACGCTCTTGAAGTTTTTCAAACTTCTTGTCCATCTTAGTAATAAGACGGCTCTCAAGGCGTTGAATGACCTTTTCAAAAAGACTCTCTTGATAGACAGTCAATTGGACGTCTTTTAGGTCATTTAAGTCTTTGGACTTATGGTCTGTACTTTCTAAAATGACTTTAGACTCATTTTCCCTAATGCTTGCTTCTGGACCAGTTACTTCAGCTTTTGGAGCTTCAGAGGTCAAAGAAGAGGATTGAGATACTTCTACGGACGAGCCATCTGCTGGGACAGGGGTGAAATGCATTGGAGGGGGCATACTAGAGTACCCCAGTCCACCCTTGTCCTTAGAGTTCGTCCGTTGAGATTCGATCAATTGAGCCAAAATCTCTTTAGAGTTTGCAATTGCAGCTAACTTTGCCTGCAGAGTATCAATTTCACTCTGTTTCTTGGCAACATTTAATTTTTCAGCTGCAAGAGCATCAGAAAACTCTTGGATTTTTGAAATGTGTCGAGTAATAACAATTTTTAAATCAGAAATTTCAACTTGTTTTTCTTTCTTAAAAGTAGTTAAAATTCTGTTTTCTTTGGACAGGACATCATTTTTTAGTCTAAGATCATTAACCTCGACACTTAACTCTCTACCAGTGTTACTCCATACAGCGAGCTGGGCCTCTAGCTCGCTGCAGCTAGTACAAAAAGGTGTGAAAGGGTTGATGTCTACCTCACGCTTCAGAGATGAAGCATCTGATGTAGAAGCCATATCGAAAACAAACCAATACCCGAATCAACCTCAAACGAATACCCGAATACCCCAGACCTAACACTAATCTTCAAACGTCTTCACACAAGTCTTCACAAACAAAACCCGTAGAATCAGTAAGAAAGGCCAGAGAATCCAACCTAACACCCACCGAACGTTTCTAACGAAAAACGGGCAGAGTAACGGCTAGAAAATGAGTAAACGAACGATTTCAGAACCCCAGTTACGTGCACGAAAGTACAGAATTACGTGCACGAAAGTGTCAATTACGTGATCAGTAACAGAATTTCGTGACAAGTTACGTGACAAGCCTCAAGAGTTACGTTCACGAAATATTGGAATTACGTGAACGTAATATCAATTACGTGAGCGAAACAAGGAATTACGTGCAGACTTACGTGCAGACTTCAGCAATTTCGTGACAGCAGCAAGTATTTTCCAAAAATCGCCGTAAACGTGAAAATACTCAAAACTAAGCTCCCATCTTCTGCAGATATGAAGTACTACCAACTGAGAATACAATATCTGAACCCCAACTCCAAACTCCGGCTAGAAATGCCTAGATCTAAAAATCCCGAAATAACCTAAATTACTCCAAAACCTAGATCTATCCCAAATCAGCCCAAATCTTCACCAAACAGATTCAAAGACCTCTATAACAAGTATAGAGGCTCTGATACCACTTGTTGGTCGCCTCTTTTCGGACCTCCTTTGAATCCTATCTTAAACTAATTGCGGAATAACAAGTTTAAGCAAGTAAACGGTGAAGAACAAGAGATATAATCAAAGGATTGTTTCTATTAAGCTTACGTGAATGTTTACAAACACGAATAGAAACAATAACACTCGATTACAACACTTTAACACTCAAGAACACTAGTTTCGTGACCTAAACCCTAGCTCACGTAACTCTCTCTGAAGTGACAGCTCTGACAAGGTTCAACAACCCGCATTAATGATTCTGAGCTCGGTATTTATACTGGCTCGAAACCCTAGAAGAGTTACGTTCACGTAACTCTTGGAAGAGAGTTACGTGCACGTAACTCATGAGTTACGTGCACGTAACTCAGAGTTACGTGAGCGTAACTCTGTTACATGAAAATAACTTTTCCGTTAATGCGTTTGGACTTTACAACTCGATCTAATTACATACTAACTCTACGACACGTTCTAATGAATACAAATACAGACAATAATGTTCCAACAGTTAACATATCCCCTGTTGCGCTATATGGCGACCAAAGGGGTGATGATGCTATTACTAAAGATACCGACGTTGAAGTCGTGGTTTTCACTTGCATTTTATTGTTTCAGACCATATAATTAATTATGTGTAATGACAGAACAGATAATACGTTTGTTCTTTCTAATCTAATCAAGAAAACAAATGCACAAGAAATGAAGTGGATTGTTATATTTATTCCGAAAGGTTTTCCATGAAGACAAGATCGATATAACATACGAGTAATTCAATTAAATTTTTTCTTATCCAAAATTGAATACAAATAGAGATCGACGCAGACATTACTTCATGAGTTCTTTACAAAGTGAATACAAAAAGGAGTTTTAACATGGTGCATCGAGGATATATGTCGAAAACAAAATCATGATTGTTAGCTCTAACAATGTTCACGTAGCCAAACCGATAGCCATAAGTTTTGCATCAAAAATTCTCTCGTCCTTGATGGGCTCACCATCCACTCTTTTCACGCTTGATGGCATAGAGATCGACGACATGATCATAGAAGGCAACCATTTTGGGGGCGAGCATTTGAGTAATGAAGGTAGACCCGTTACATGAGGCAATGCCATTGAAGTCCCGAACATGAGACATCACTTTAAACGTTTTATTTCCGACAAGGGAAACTCCAACAATATTTAGTCCCAAAGCTATAACATATGGCTTAAGAAATCTTGGGGCACAACACACTAATACCTTTTTGCGAAAAGTGTAAAGTGGCGCCGTACAGCTATCTCAGCATTCTCCAAACATGCAAACAAGGTTGTTTATCTAATCTATAGCTTAACGAGACATTGAGAAGATTAACTCCATCGTGAGTGGCATCTTCGAAGAAATGAAACACTAATTGTCTTCCCGGGCGCTCGAACTTGTACATAGCTAGATGGGCAAATGGAGCCATCCTAACCACAATACCTATTGTTTGTCTTAACACATGCGCACGATGAACAAAACGTCCCATGACCATTTGTTTCACGTGGTGAAAATGAACCGTTATCCCTCATCACTATTCGGAATTGATCAGCCCCCATACTACTCATTTTCCATATATAGTTCTGCTTAGGCAAAATGAAATGAGGGTGTAGTCCCAAACATCTCCATGTGGGACTTGTTAGACGCATTATAGATGTATGCCTACGATCGGATCTATACAACCTTCCGTATATGTTTCGTGTTGCTAAATCGACACACAGAGAAATGTGTAACACGTGAAGATCTATTTCCTCTTTGTTATTATTCTCAAAGATGATTCCGCACAGTTCAAAAATCATAGTTCAATTAAATTAGCGTTACACCATGTTAATATCAAATGACAGGAAATTTGGGTCGGAATTAAAAAAGGTTTTTTTTTTATACATTTTAGTTTTTTTTTATTCCAAACATATTTATTATTTTGTTTCAAGTCCAAACCCGATTTAACTAAAATTATTTCGAATTGGTTACTATAAATATCATAGTTTTTTTTTCTAGTTTATATCGTAACTAGATTATTGTCCCGCGATAACGCGGATAAAGTATAAAACTTGATCATAAACTATATGTTTATGTAGATTTTAAATTATTATGAGAAAACAATGTTATACGTATAATAACATATATGCCTTTATGTTTATACAAATGTTATTTATAGTTATAATAACATATATACCTTTACGTTTATAACATATACACCTTTACGTTTATACACATGTTATGATTTTTTGTATTAGAATATTTTAGAATAATAATAAGGTAATAATAGTTAAAATTGAGCGATTTTATAAGTAAATTAGAATTATGTTTTTTATTTTAGTGGAGATAAAATTAAAGAGATAATGTAATTATGTATTGTAAAATGGTATAAAATGAAAATAGTTATTGATAACGTCATCAATTTAATCTAACGGCTGAGATCAAATATGTTAATCCATCTAAGGGACCAAAGGCCCCTCTTTTATTATATATTAAAGATTAAAGATAACTCATCATCAGATTAATCCAAAAGTTTGTTAAACGAGAGGGAATAGAATAAGGTAGCATGTCGATGTTAATTTATTTCTAATCCTAACCCGATCCGATTGATATTATTTAATATTGAATCAACGGGTGTTGGTTTTTTCTAGTATATATCGTAATAAGTTCGTGATATTATCAAATCTACAAATGTTAAACGAGAGAAAATAAATATAATAGCATGTCTATGTAAGTCGTCTTACAAATCTCATGCATATTTTCAATGCCAAAAATATAATTTTATCCATTTAACCATGAAAAAGATGTAATCTCAGACATGAATTTAGATAAATATATTCAAATAATAGAAATCCAGTAATATGGATGATAAAAAAAAATAAAAAAAATCCTAGGTTTGATAAAATGAATAACGAAGAAAACTCGAAATTAAAAATTAAATTAAAAAAATTCTAAGTTTGATAAAAAAAAATCCTATCTCACCAATATTCTTTATTTTTTTCTTCAACTTGGTCGGACAGCCGCATATAAGCACTTGGTTGAAAAACACAATATTTCCACTGAAGTTATATTTTTACGTGTAAGTGTCTACTTCAGCGTGCAAAAGATAAGATAAAATACTTGAGAAAAATTTGTGGGTTTCACATAGAGCTTCTCAAAAGAAGTATTTACCGTTTCCTAAGTGAACGGTTGCTCTTACTATTCGGTCAATATTAGTTGCAACGATTGTTAACATGAATGGGTATAAATTCGACGTTGTTGAGTCACACGGCCCCAAATTCCTGGCAGCACAACATACTAATATCTCTTTCCGAAAAGCATAAAGTGCGGCTAAAGCTATCTCAACATTCTGCAAACAAGGTTGTTTATCTAATCTACGGTTTAACAAAACATTGAGAATATTCACTCCATCATCATTGGCATCTTTGAAGGAATGAAACACTAATAGTGTTCTCGAAAGCTCGGAATTTACTTTGTACATAACTAGATGGGTAAGTGGCGACATCCCAACAATAATACTCATTGCTTTCCTAAAACATACGTCCTATGAACAAAATTACCGGCTACGATTGAGATAACATAGTTAGTGTGAACATTTGTATCACGTGGTGAACATGAACCGTAATCCCTATTCTCTATAAGTATATTATTATCACCCTTAATTAAAAGTAGAATACATCCGCAAATTTTCCTAAACATCGTCCTTTATGTAGGTGAGCCTAGTTGAAAATTATGCACTGAGGATGTGTATTTAATTACGAATTATCAATCACACGTTTTTAAAGTTTTGATTTTTTAATATATTTTGCAATTTAATACGTTCCGTCACGGGAGCAAATTACGATGAAACCCAACCCAATGCGTTTTAGAAAGTATAAAATAGTCAAAATAAATCAAATTTTTCGTTACATAATTCTTTAGTCACATTAAAATTTATTTCTTTCAAAAAACATTTGACAAAAATAATATGAAAAGAATTAATCTCCGCAACAAATAGCCTTAAATAGCAAAAATGTATATAGGTCATTATATATATATATATATAAAACTCTCGTTCCGCTTGCAAATGAACCACATACATCCGTTCAAGTAAGCAATTATGAATTGCGAAAATTATTTAATATATATATAATTCAATTATTAAATAATTCCCGCAAATAACCTTTGAAAGTCTATTTATGTAAAGTGTTGCACATATTCAAAAATTTCAATAAACAAATATCTAATATCACAATCATATTCGTAAAAGTATATGTAGTTTTACGATTATGATTATTGCTTAGTAAAATTTCAAGAAAGGTAATTAAACATCAAATATTGTATTTTTGGTTAAGTTTTTAATTAACAAAAAAAAAAAATTATAAAACATCCCGGTGGGGCGCAGTCACAAAACACTGCGTCGCAGACGGGCTTCGGCTCAAAAATTTTGTTTTCTTCTTTTGGTCGAACCAAACACCAAACCCTCCCAATTTTTGATGTCTTTAACTAGTTAACTTGAATTACGGTCTGGCTTATACCACTATAGGTATGCATCTAATCAGATTGTCAAACAACATGCAGCGGAACCAAGTTAGAAACAAACACGTAATCAATATTAACTAACTTAAGAATTGTACATTTGTTGTTGATTTACCTCGTTTAGGATTTTAGTGTAATCGCTCTACATGCTTGTACACGACACCTTCTTTAGCAACAGACTTGTATGCTAGTACCCGTTATAATCACCACAACTCTTGTCTAGCTTGCTTGCTTAAACTGTATGCTCGAACTACACCTCCTATGTATTCGGAACCCTTGTTGTTCGAACTCCAATACAAACCGAAACCCTTGTTTGGGTGCTTGGCCGATCGACTAGGAAAAGAAGCAGAAAAATCGATTTAGGTGAAAACCTAATCGATTTGGTGTAGGAAAAATAAGAGACTTGATGTTCCTTATATAGCCAAGCAATGTCTTGGAGAACAAGTTGTATTATAATTAGAAAATATCCATACTTAGATAATACATTCTCTCATTTATTAATTATTACAATTAACTCATTTAATTAATAATTAGTAAATAATAAACGCATAGTCGTGTCTAAATGTCAATGTGTGCAACTCACGCATTTACCGACACACATTTGCTAAAACTATTCAAATATCAACAGTAAAGAAAGTAACTTGTTGCGTTGGTGATGGGATAGAAGCACTATTGAACAGAACGATATCTTTGGAAGTAAGTAGGAGTAATTGCGTCCTTTGAGAAAGTAGCGGGTGATTTCAGTCTCGAACTTCCTAACTAGTAAAGTTAAAGGGTTTCGTATGACAGATTGGAGCTATACTACTTTTTTGGGGCAAAAACCAAATTATCACATGTTCTTAATGTCTTTATTAGCAGATAATTATTAGCATATTTTGCTCAACACTTTGGTAATCATTATGAACCAGAAATGTGAAAACAAGTCCATCTTTTCGTCATCCGTTTCATTTGGAGACCACATAATTCAATATTTTAGGCATTTGTGATTCATACTCTAAGGTTCCATGGTGAAGTAGGTTAACAAGAAACTATCAACTCTACACCGTACCACGTAGTTCAGTATATATTTGAATGAGAAAATCATCACTACTCATGAATCTTGTTATTAGTGGCGTCGATGCATTGAGCTTCTGCAACATTGGCATAGAGGTTCTCCACATAAACATAAGCAACTTCCGTACTTGTGTAACTTGGCAAGTACTATTTTCAGTTCTACATTGATCCGGTTCCACTCGGTTTCGGTTTTTTTCGGTTCGGTTTGGTTTTTATTTAGGTTTTTGGACATGAGCAAATTCATGGATCTGTCAAGGAAAACTTGTGAAATAAATCTCAAATGGAAGCCTATGTTACGCAATAATTGACGGAGCAGTTCACCACTTATAACATGAAGTTGTGCATATTACTAGAACATAATGATATGAATCGAAAAACTTTAAACATAAAATTAAGAAAAAAAATAATACTATATGTGGCTTAGTAAACTATAGCCTACATGGCAAAAAAAAATCAAAATTGAAGAAATAAACCTATATGTTGCTGTGTATTGTGGCCTACATGACACCAAAAGGTTACATATTGATAAGTATGAGATTGACAATTTAGGAAAGAAAACTTTCAGTCTTCACTGTTAGCATCAAAACTTTGTGTGTTTAGGGAGTAATTAATTAGGATGATTTATAATTTTAGAAAAAGGAAAAAAATACAAAAGAATAAAACTTAAAATATCTACTAAAAGTGAACATATTAAAAATTAAATCGTAAATTTTATGTTTATGTAGATTTTAATATATTATGGAAAAATAATGTTATATGTATAATAATATATATAGTTTTACGTTTATACACATGTTGTTTATAGTTATAATAACATATACACTTTTACGTTTATACACATGTTTTGATATTTTGTATTAGAAGATTTTAGAATAATAATAAATAAATCATAGTCCAAATTGAATGATTGTATAAGTATATTATAGTTATGTTTTTTATTTTAGTAAAAATGGAATGAAAGAGAAAATGTAATTATGTATTGTAAGAGGGTGTAGAATAAAAATATTCTTTGATGACATCATCAAACTGATCTAACGGCTGCTATCAAAGAAGTCAACTCATTCAAGCGACCTTAATTCGCCATGTGGCATTTAAGGCCTCTCTTTTATTATATATTAAAGATTAAAGATGGTTCGGTTCGGTTTTTTCCGGTTTGGTTTTACCCTCTGACCCAAACCGAACCGTTTTTTTCGATTACTCAGAAATAGAAACCCAAACCATCGATTTTTGTATTCGATCCGGTTTTATGGATCGATTTTTATCGGTTTTTTCGGTTTTAGATTTTCGGTCCGGTTTTTGCTCATTACAAGGAGCTTTGTGCAAATCATCCTTAAAACTTCATAGCTCCAAAAACCTCACATCTTAACCTAAAACCCACCATAGATCTCAAAACCCTAAACCCCTACGCCGGCGACAAATAAACATGGCCCCAATTAACTCCGGCGACAATCAAACAAACCAAAGAATCCCTCAAAAAACCATTAAAAAGGCAGTAATTTCTTTACTCAAATGGAAAAAGCAACAAATTTCCGATCAAACCCCACCAATTAACTCCGGTGATGATTTCATTTACTTACTATTAACCCTAAAAAATATCCCACATAAAAATTTCACAAAAACCCCATTCAAAATCCCACTTTCTCACTCTGTCGGAATCTCGCCGGAATCTCACCGGACTTGCTTAATTATCGACGACCGACCAAAACCCACATCCCAAAAACTCACGTTCGAATTCGCTGATAAAAAGATCAAATCTTTAAACATACCCATATCAAGAATCATCAAATTTTCAAAGATTAAGCAAGATTACAGATCATTTGAGTCAAAAACGGAACTTTTTAACGCGTTCGATGTTTTCTTAGCTGACCGGAGGGTTATCGAGAAGCTGCCGGAGGTTTTGGGGAAGGTGTTTTATAGTAAGAAGAAAAAGATTCCGGTTCCGGTTGAATTACGAAGAGAAGGGGATTGGAAAGAGGAGATTGAGTTAGGGTTTAGGTGTGGATTGTTGTGGTTGAGTAATGGGACTTGTAGTGTGGTTAAAGTTGGTAAATTTGGAAGGATGGATGTGAAGGAGATTGTTGATAATGTGGTGGATGCTGTTGATGGTGTGGCTGCGGTTTTGCCTAAGAAATGGGTCGGTGTGAAGTCGTTTCATTTGAAGTTTTTTGATTCTTTGGCGTTGCCGATTTATCAAGGTGGGGTAAAGAAGGATGATGATGATGGGAATGTGATTGCAAAATAGGTGAAAGATATATTCATTTGCTGAGTTTTGTGTTTCGCTTTATATTTACTAACAATTTCATGGCTTTTTCGAGCGTATAAAATGATATAAATTTTGTCATACCTGTGGTTTCTTAGCAAACATTTATCACTTGTGCTTTTAAATATACGAATTCTTGGAAGTTTACTTATTTTCGCGGGATATGTGAAAAGATTGATCATCTAATGATTTCTCAACATTTTGTTGTTTGTTAAGAAGTATGGCAATTCTTGCGAATTTGATCATTTTTGTGTGTTGTCAGTAAAGATTGATCTTTTGTGATTTACCAACATTTTGTTATGCTTAAATTTATGTCACTCTTCAGTGATATCAGCAAAAGACATTGTCTTGTGCTTTTTAATGCATAAATCGTTGCAATTTGTTTTTCATTTTGATGGGTTATCAGCAAACATTGGACATACGGAGTATATGATTAACCAAACGACGCCTTGTGAATTAAAGAGTATAAATCCTTGGAAATTTTGTCTTTCTTGTGTCTTATCTATCAGCAAGATTGATAATGATTTACCTATCTAGTGAACTGTAATACTCTAAATGTGTAAAACTCTCCTCAACTGCTAATTGAATAACAAATAATCTATGGGTAAAACTGCTTTGATTTAAGTTGATTGAGCATTTTACGTATTCGTGGTCCATCAATAATACTTCCATATAGGACTCATTCAAGTAGTTACCAGACTTTTGGCCTTGAATCACATGGTTTGCAACATATTGAAACATACTTACAGACAGGGCTGCAAAAAACGACAGCCCTTTTCCAGCATAATATGAATATGAAAGCAGTGTCAACTATCATACGTCTGCGGGGATATGAATCTTGAGTTTCCTTTATACGCTTTACAAATGAATGTGGTTTAATTTTGAAGTTCGCATTGATCTTAAAAACTCCAATATAGTATGCAACGCTAATAATGGTAAACGGGTTATTACATCTTTATAAATGATTGTAGTTCTAATCTGCTTTGAAGTCTAAGGTCCCAACAACATCAATGATAGAACTCAAGAGCTCTAAAGTATAGTACAGCTCCCAATATTGGTATGAAGAAAGTCGCAATAATTTGCATCGATTACAATAGTTATATGGTCATTTCATGTTTGTAATTTATACATAACAGGATGAAGTATCACTTTAAAAGAAAAGAAAAAAAAGTACCAATCAAACCAAACTATTTATTCGACACTACATGTTCATAATACTCAAATTTAAGCTACAAACCATAACCAAAAGGCCTATAATATTGTGCTCAACTAGTTTTCAACAAAAAGATGGTGGAAAAACCACACTGAATCCGCAATTTTAACACCTTTAGAGCTTTGCTTTCTTTATAACTCGAGATTCAAATTTGTGCACACATAAAGACTATCAATGAAACTCGAGTGCTTATCAACATCAAGTCATTTTGCTCTGAATTTGTCGATGAACATGCACTAGGAACTCTACGTAGGAGAGACCACTTGGAGACTTGTCTTCCACCATGTATGAGAAAAATAGAAATCCTGAAGTAAAAAAAAAAACACAATATAAGAAAGAACACATACAAAAATGAACGAAATATTTGACTTTTTTGTTGTAGACTGCCGTGTAACCATATCCTTCTTGCAGAAAAGCATTAAATATAAGTTCAAAAAAGCACTAAATATAAGTGCAAAAAAGAACACAATTCCTGGGGGTTTTTTTTGGCAGTTTCAAAAGAACGGAATCTATTTTATAAAGAAAAACAGCTTCTGGACGATTGTGTTACCTGATGGGTCTCCTTTCTTGCATAATTTCAAGCTGCAAGAAGTAAACCAATGGTCAAGATCACAAAACGAAATGAAAATATATTTTCTTTAACAAAGAAAGATTAATCTCAACTATTACAGAATAATAGAAATGCAATAAACATTATACGCACCGAAGGTAGTTGCATCTTTGACCTCTGATCTCGTTTATGACCTCATTTAGCTTCTTGGACAACGGATTGTCGTATTGTTGCAATACAAACTGAATAGAAAAAATAACGGGTAAATGGATTTGAAAAGCTAGTGAAGGAAGGTTCAAGAAAGAAAAACGTTTAACAAATATACCTGACTAGGAACTTCTTCAACAGAAGAAATGCCGAACAGTTGCCTCGTGGTATCAGGATCTGCAGAGTTTCCAATATAAATTAAGCAATCCTCACCATTTTCGAGAAGATAGATTCCATTTTCAGTCACTTGTTCACTTGAAAGAGGAATAACCGCAGGAATAACAGAACCCTCTGATTGCTATAACCTCAAACAAAAAACAGAGTAAGTCGACATACAAAGAATACTATGAAAGAAAAAAAATTGTCAGTACCTTCAAATCAAGATCATGAATACTTATCATCCTGGGGTACACAAGCGGAATTGCCAATTGTGCAGACAGAGGGAAAACATAATTGATCCAGAATGACCGATCGTCTATTCGCGCATCAGTTCGCATTCCAATACTTTTAATTAAAGCTAAAGAAACAGAGCACAAATTGAGAACGTTTATCAAAAGACAAAGTCGAATCCCTTATCTATTTAACAAAACATACCAAGAGTGTATAAAGGCAACAGTTTAAGTGCCTCTGGAAGAATAAGTTGTCCTGATGATGAAACAGTAGCACAAAATTTGCGATACGCATGAAGAATGTTGATGCACAGGTTTGTTACTTGCTCCCTAACTTGTAATAACGGGTTTGTAAGAATTTCGCTTGCAGCTGTTGCAATTATAAGAATCAGACAGTTAAAAATAGTTTAATCTCAAACAATGAGGCAACAATGGGATAAGAATGAATTACCTTGTTTTAAAAAGCATGAAAATTGTGTATCCAAGTCAGCTGAGCGGAAGAGATTACTGAGCATAGTTGTGCATGGTAAGGACAAGGTGGAAACACGTATTCTTCTTTGCCCGTAAACGGTAGTATATAGAAGTGCACACTAACAAAAATATAAACACATAATCTGATTATAGGAGAAACGAAATTGATATAATAATGTAGTTAACATGAACTTCAGTATACCTGAAAAGAGCATTCTGTGCCATCTTGTAATTTGTCATCATGTTTCAGAGTAACCATGATAGACTTATCACAATCAATCTAATAAAAAAATATGTTAGATTAGATATAAAAAAAAGGCGCCATAAGTTTAGTGTAGGGGGAGGGGGACGAACCGCAGGTAGATCCACATCAGTCGGAATGCGCTTACAGAAGTTTCCAGAGTATTCTTGTACTTGAAGACCCTGCAGAATTAAGCCACTTTCAGTAACTATTTTACAGAAAGATAGTTGTTAATTGTGACGGAAGTGAGAGTTCACCTGGCTACATCTAACACGCATCACTGCTTCAAACCCTTGAGGCCGGGTTACATTCCATCGAAGATCATTATACAGTTTTGCAGGATCCGAAAGAGCAGAAAAGGGGTGATAATAATACACCTGGAAGAAAGATGAAATAAATCAACATGCAAAAAATGTAACCAACAGTTAAGTTTTTAAGCAAATGAGAGACATGCAAAGGGTACCTGTCCTCCTGTCGTCCTTGGGATGATGGAGATGGAAGCAATGTCCACGTAACTTTGGGTAGTTATAAATACATCAACAGAAACCTGAAGGGAAAAAAAATGAAAAAATCATATACGTAAAATGACCATGCCAAAATTGGTGATAGAACAATTTTTTTTTCTAAAAAATATGTAAATTAGGAACCGTACTTGGTACTCTGCAAATTCAATAGCCATTGTCTTTAAAGTCTTGTCTACTGGTTGAAGTAGCTTATGAGGTTCCTGAAATTTAAGAAAATAATTTTAAAACTTCAAGACTTAATTCAAACTTAAATTTATCAGCTTAACTAAAACTCGTATTAGACGTTTTTATACTTTATCTCCAGCAGATATATTAGTTCTTCCTTCAGCTTCTCGAGCAGAAAGAGCCCCAATTCCAACAGAAGGCAAAACTGAAATATAAAACAATGATTAGAAAATACTCATCTGTTTATTTAAAGCATAACATTTATATATAAATATATTATCAGGATTCACGAGCTTGCCTGATTGAAACACCAAAAGTTTGCCTCCGGTGCTCTTCATTGCCAAAAAAGCAGCCTTGATCCCAGCACCAAAAGCTGAATCAGCAGTTTTATTATTCTGAAACATGGTTGGGATGCTTTCCAGTAGTAGATCTAGATGCTGACGACACTGTAACCTCAAACGTAACATTAGTTATAATTTGAATATTAGATCACAATCTCGAAATTAAGAGGAAAAAAACCTTAAAAAGATGGGAAGATTCTGCTTGACTTACCTCAGCAAGCGGAACAATAACATCAGTTTGAAGAGGAGTATACACATCTTGCACATCAGGAACTATAAGCATCAATGGCTGCATAACCAAAATAAAAAAAAAGATAGTCAACATTTTTTTTTCTTTTATATTTTTTTGCTTATTATCATCCAAAAATTAAACCTGTTGCAGTGCACGTTTCAGGTTGTAGAAATGGATGGTAGAGTCGAATGTAGCAATTCCCACCATCGTCGAAGGACCCTCCTGCACCAATCAAATTATTATAAATAAACATAATACCAGCTACCTAATAGTTTGGACTTCTGAATTCACAGACTGTACTTCAATAAGGTTTACAATCAACACAAACTTACCGGAAGATCTGCAATAACTCGGCTGATAGCACTGCAAGCTCCAGCAGTAGCACCAGTCTGTATGGCGTTCATTGATACATCAATGAGGAAGAAAAACACAGCTGGCATAGGATCACGCACCTGAGAAGATACAAGAAAAACTTTCCCGGTTAAATGGTATTTTACATAATTCAAATATATATTTTTTTATAATAGTACAGTAATCCGAACCATAAATTCCCTTGTAGCAATAAATTCAACGGTGCCTCTACATAGCTCAGGCCTCTCATCAGCGTCTCTTCGCCTGCCATCTGGACCTAAATTGCACTGATAATCACGTGGAGTTTCATCTGTGAAACCTGTCAAAAGTTTTAAGAAAGTATCATTTCTGATTGTCCCATTCATATTATTGTAATGAGATGAAGATATATGTGAATGAGATTATATTTTTTAAGTAATAATACTCACCACAGAAGTTACAGATGAAACGTCGTCCTTGATCAACAAACTTCATGAACGGATTGATGTAGCCTTTGCAACGAGAACAACGAACAGGACCACTTTCCCCAAAATCCACTATCTGCAAACATTATACCATTTAGAATTTGGTAAAATATGTAATATAACAATTTTTACCATCTATAATTCCAACAATTTATATATTCTTTTCTTACTTAATTATCAATGAAATGGCTCTTTTTTTAACCAACAAACGTAACATCAAACACACCAAAATATAGTTATAAATTTACTTGAATCAATACATCATGGTAAATGTCAAATAAGTAGTTTAGAAAATACGAGAAGTGCTAATAGGTTAAGAGCCTTTAGAGTTGGATTACATGAGGGGTACTGTAGTAAGTTTAATATTGCCTTGGATAATCTGTTTTGTTGCAACTTTTGCTAATATGGCTGTCCGAAACTGATTATTTAACCCTCAGGTAATAAGATGATAAAAATCAGTGTCCCAGCAAATCACTAGAAACCTATTTGCAACTTAAAAATGGAATAAATCAGATAATCATTTTCATAATGCAAACCCAAACACCCGTTTAATATACATGGTGTGCATTATAACATAATCAGAAGAACAAGATCGTGGTGCATTACCTGGATGGGGTCCTCAGATGGATGAGGGAGGGCCAAGGGCTGAACTAACAGAGCCAACTGCATCCCAGACGTGTTCAAAAGATCCGAAGTGCACGCAATCTGAAACAGCAGAAAAATCTCTTATAAAATTACGCAACCAACGTGTTTAAAATTCAAACTCAAAGTTGATAATTGGACATAAAATTCACCTGATTGATGGTACACCTCATGTATCGTGGACTGCAGTTTCCGGTGTCTCTTACAATGAATTCACTTGTAGCAGGCTTCAATAAAAGACCAATAAAACAAAAAAAAACCATAAACGAATGGAATTAATGCACACACATAAACTATAGATAAGATTGAATTAAGAGAAGTAAAATACCGGTGGAGGATTGGCTTGGTTTCCCTGGCGGGTTTCATGAAGAAGCACAGAAGGATTGGGAATCGGGCGTGGAATTTGGTTAGGGTCAATCTTTGATGGTCCAGAAACTGCAGCACCACCAGCACCCATAGCAGGTGATATTGTAGCCATCGATTGTTGATTAGGAAGTGGTGGTGGCATCCCATACATTCTTGGTGGTTGAGAAGAACCAGGGATTGGTGGAGGTGGTACATTCTAATATAATTTATAAATTTAGAACTTAATCTAAAATGGAAGTGATAAAAATAAAATACAAATTATGATCATAGAAACAGTAAATGTCATACAAAACATGAATATGTGATACTCTAACAAATTAAGTACTTTCATAAACATATTCTCTGTCCAATCATCTGACACAAAACAAAGTGAAGCTCTATTAATGCGATACCATCACACCCTTGCCAACTTTACATGTTTTTTCTATGATTCATTCAAGGAAAATGTTTATCTTTGTTGTTAACGAGTGACCAGCAAATTCCTTTTCCAACTGTATTTCTCGTAGCTTTATTATGTTTCATGATAATGAGGATATTTATTGTATACAACTGGTTGCTTAAAGCTGCTTATCAAACCTAGATGTTCTAAAACTTACCGTTTCTCCATTCCACTGTCACCTCTCCATTTTTGCATATCCCAATTACCAATAATATTATAACATAAAGTTAAAGACTTCGGATCTTATTCGTATATTCAGCTCAAATAAACTTAGCATGTCAAAAATAGTATCCCACTTATCCTCATGTATTAGGCAATAAACATCCCTACATACGGTTGCAGTTAATCAAGCCCCCTTGATCGTACGAGTACGCATTACGTTTCATCTACTGGTTTAATAAGCGACTAACTATTTAAATAATAAATTAAAGCTACAAAAGATTAAGCTTATTTTCTCAACTAATGCTTGTCAAGTAATTTCTCACTTCTTGGACGTAATCTCTTTAAAGTGTTTATGAGTAACTGAACCAACAGAGCGATGAAACTGGTCATTTCGGAAAGTACATTATATACAAGATTAAGCCGCACATTCATTTAGACATCAAATTATGTGCCCTTTACATTTACGATTGTAACCTGTTTTCTCTATTCCATTCCTATGAAGAGCAAAAGGATGAATACAAGATGATGCGGAAATGAACAGCTTAGCAGTTCAGTGTCGCAACATATATTAATTACCTCTCACTAAGATGATTCACACACAAATAATAAAGATGAAGGCTATATCAATAAAAAAGTTGCACTAAAATATGTAAATTAAAATAAAATAGATTTTGAAATCAAAAGCTTACTTGTCGGGATTGCATCCATGGTTGAGCCCCAAAAGGGGAAGCTTGTGGTGGAGGCATGCCTGGACCCTGAGCTGAAAACGTTGGAGGTCCTCTCGGAGGTGCTGAAAAGGGAGGTGCTAATAGCCCTGGCCCTCTTTGCTGATGATCAGTTGGACTGCTACTTCCAGAAAACGGTGTTGATTGGCCAGTCGATTGCCCTGAATACGAACCCATGGGAGGCGAAGACATAGATGGTGGAGAAGGTGAAGGTCCTCCAACCGGTCTTGGTCTAATACCACCTGGAGGATACTGCGGACCACCTTGCATACCACCAGGAGGATATTGCGGACCACCTTGCATACCACCAGGAGGATATTGCGGACCACCTTGCATACCACCTGGTCCAAAAGACGGAGGTCCATTACTGAACTGACCACCACCTACATTCGGTGGTGGCCCAGGTGGACCTCCAAAAGGACCAGGACGAGAAGGTCCAGAAACCATAGGTCGTGAACCAAACGGAGGTGGCGCATTCCCACCAGGCGGACCACCACCAGGGCCACGGTTAGGACCCAATGTACCTTGTGGTGGTCCAGTAGGAGGCGGAACAGCACCTCTAGGAACAACACCAGGTGGTGGAGGTCCAGGACGACTCGGTCCAGAAAACGGAGACGTATAAGGAGCTGGTTGTTGTCCTCCAAAAGGCGGGTTCTGATTAGGAGCAGGACCTCCACCTCCTCTACCGCTATTCGGAGGCATATTCGGTCGATTAATTTGAAGGTTTTGCATATTATTAGCAATCGAATTAGGGTTATAATTAGGTGGTGGATTTCCCGGTCTAGGTCCACCTGGAGTCGCCATTATCACACTACAAACAAATAAAGATTCAATTTTTACAAATCAATTATCAAAAACAAACAAAACCCATAATCTAAAACTAAAAAAGGATTGCAAATCAATGATCTTTATTGAGATCGGGTGTAAATTCGATAAGATCTGGAAAAAATAAGAGTAAAAAAAGTGAAATTGATGACGTACCTTAGATGGGAATGAGTGATCGGATGACTGAATGTGGAAATTAGGTCAAAAAAGTATGAATTAGCGAAGATCAAGGGGAGAAGAAATTTGGAGAAGAAGAGGGGTGAAAATGAGGAATGTGCCTGAAACAAACAGTTTCATTACAACTACCCACAAAATTATATATCAAATTTGCTATAAAAAAAAAAAGTAATAAATGTGTTTTAATTTAATTTAATTAATACTTATTGTTATTATATTTTATAAAATAACAATTTAATGATATCATTTAATGAAAGGAGTAGAAGTAGTATAGAGAACACACTCAAATAATTCAAATATAACTGATATAATTGATATCGTTTTTATTGGTGTTATTGTTTTTACTGTTGTTATTACTATTGTAATCACTATGATTGTCTTTGTTACCCTTTTTGGTTAACATTTGTAGTCTTGTATAACGAATGTGTTAAAATATATACACAAACTAATTCTTACTTTGGTAAATGATGGTGTGGCTTATTGTGTGATTAGTATTTGAAATAAGCTAAATTGTGAGAGGAATAAGCTAAAGATGACAAGTTGTTTAAAAAAAATGGACTGAACTTGAAGAGTAGTTGGGCTAAAGAAGATGTAGACAACTTAAGTGGGCTAAGCAGATGGACTCAAAGATCATATATAACAAGAATGAAAGATGAAGGACTTAAATTGTTAATTTCTAAACTGGAGTATATAGCTATCAACGTGTATTGATACATATCTTTCATCACAAATCTTAGATTGTTTTGTTCATGTAATCATGTAATCACTGAATATTGTTTTGTTATTCGATTCTGATTATCATCCTCATATCAGTAATAGTATTTGTTAGTAATTTTGATATTTTGATTTTGATTGTGTTGTTGATTTTTTGAAGAATTAATAGATCTAAGTTGTTTGTTTTATAAATTGCAGTTTGACTTACATACTTCTAACATGATGAATATGTACCCAAGTAAGTGTCGGTTAGTTTAAAGCAAGGCGGAAATGAACAAAATATTTTCTTCAACAAACATGTTTTCATCCATCATTCTTAATTGATCTCGTGCATTGTCATTCTCGACTGCCACCGACAATGTTGTTTCCTTTGTCGTTGTATCAACATCTTAAAAAACACATATTCAAAATAGTCATATTTTTATTTGATCCTATTATGATGTTTGTATCTGGGTTAGGGTTTGATTGTATTTTATCTAACCACTTTATTTCATGTATGTATTTGATCCGATTCTTATACTTGTGTTGTAATTTCGAAATTGATTTGAATTTCAAGAAAACTGTATGGTTGAGAGGAGGTTTGTGGCTTAAGTACGGTCGAAGGTCATAACAATCAAGTTGAAAATATACGAGGGTCAAAATTGTACTAGAAAAAAAAATTAAGGATAAATTTGTTGGCTGATATAAAATTGTTGTCCATTTAATAAAATATACAATATTTTAAACTAGTTTAATGTAATATGTTTATCTTTTCTTTTTCAATGCAATAAATTTCATGATTTAAATAAAAATAGATTACTTATTGTATTAAATGGTTTGAAATATGTGTAGTGATGCGTAAAATCTTGTCTTAAATTCTTATGAATATGATTGTATCAAATTTATATTTTATCACGCAATCTAGACAAATGTACCCGATCGTATAATGGTGTTTCAATGATAGTCTGAATGTCCATTTGTTGGAAATGGGGAAACTAGTACTTATTCAGGAAAAAAACTAATAATTAATCTATTTAAATGCAGTAAGTGTAACAACCTGAAAATGTAAAACTGACTAACGTTGTAATAATTTTTTTGGTCAAAGGACCATCTTTGTAAAGAATTTTGCATTTTTGGTTAAAAGTGTCATTATGGCAAGAGTTCAGGGTTTATTATGTAAATTGTTATCAAAATCTAGTTTTTATAAATGGAAGTCTTAAGAGTGAAGAAATTAGTTTTTGGTGTTAGTATATGTGTGTATATTCTAGTGAGAAACAAAGAAAATAAGAAATCAACTTATCATAATTAGTTAACACATTTCCAGCGATTCGGTAGTCAATTTTCATCGGATAAGCTAGCAAAATATACCAAACTACTTCTGGAATCGTAAGGATCACACCGGTTTTAACGGAAGTTGATTTCGTGGTGGTTCATTTCGGGTCGATTCGAAACCCAAGTTGATTTCGTATGGTATAACTCGTTATTTACGTATATAATCGTGTTTTAAGTTATTTGTAGTAGTATAGCATGGATTTTTTTTGAGTTTGATTGAGTTTAAACGAGGTATAAAAACTTGCAACAATGGTGGTTTAGTATGGAGTAGAAGGTTGGTTATTGGAAGCCAGCCGAGGGCTGAAATGGGGTTTTAGCAATATTTTTGTATCGTTAAGCTAGTTAAGCATTAATCATTGAAAGTTGATATGAGACTGTTAACGGACAATATTCTGATCAGGTTGTTCGTGATAAGCGTTGCTAGAACGATTGTTTGTGGACATCGGTTTGAAGGTGAGTACAATATTGTTTTATAAAACCGATCATATAGACAAAATAACGTTTTAAAAGATGTTTGAAACGTGAAAAATTGATTTCAAAAGTAACGTTGTTGATGAATGACGTTATTTATGTATAATGATGTTGATCAAATAAAGTTGAACCAGAACAGAATAACGGAAATATGTGGTATGAGTAGCACGTGATTGCTCATACATGATGATTACGGGTGGTTGTAACTACTGTTTTAATTATATATGATTATATAATTGTTGTCGATGTTTCTGTTATGCATTATAAGGAGTATGCCTTAGTTTTGCGTAAGAAACCTTGACATAATTATGGGTAGTGTAGATGCTCGTAAATAGACAGTTAAACCTAGTGTGACCAACTAGGTAAAGTGCTAGCCAACTTGAGAGATTTGATTATGTAGGCATGGGTTAAAGACTCATGTTAAATATTGTATGAGGTGTGGACTTATACTGAAGTCTAGTTGAGGGGAATTCTATACCTCATTTTCAACTTGTGGTATGAGGTGTAGACTCATACTGGAATGAAACTGATGATATATGGTGTAGACTCAAATCGATAGTATGTGGTGTAGACTCATATTGGAGTCATACTGATGGTATGGGGTTTAGACTCATATCTACTGATGGTATGGGGTGTAGACTGGTATCAATGGTATGAGGTGTAGCTTATCGATAGTATGGGGTGTAGACTCATACTGACATTATGGGGTGTATACTCATATTGGAGTAATACTGACTCGCAATGGACTCCAGAAGTATCATGCGGAGTGGGGAAATGTATTGCAATAATACGTTAGTAATCCATCCTTAACGACATTGCATTAATATGCTATGTCGGAGTAGTGAAAGCCTACATTTCTGCTTATTATAGAGATTGAGAGTCGCGCCACAATGCTTATAATAACATGTAGGAATGTGAGAGTAGCGAACGGGGTTGTAGCCCATAGGGCAACAATAAGACTCTTCTGAAAGGATTATGTAAGACGTTGATGGACCAAATAAGTAGTATACTTAGGACATCTATCACACCCCGCCTGCGGCGGAACTGTAGGGTGTGGCCGATTGACAATCATCACAAGACGGTACAACAATAGAGAAATACTAAATGCAATAATATAAGAAAAGTGTTGTGACATTTCCATTTAACAAGAAAATTATCCTTGTCTCATGTACACGTCATACACTACAAATAAAATATTCAACAAAATGTAAATGATAACGAAGTATTTCAAATGGAAGGACACAGACATGCAAGTCCGAAATAATCCAAAGTATTAAAATAAAATAAAGTCGAAGACTAATGCAATGCACTATAGAAGTCTTCTAAGGCCCATACTCAGTATCGTCCTATGCCTGCTCAGTACCTGAAAATAAAGCTTAAATAGTCAACATAAAGTTGAGTGAGTTCATTGAGTAAGTAGGAAAAATATAATAGTAAGAAAACACATCAACACAATTAGGGGTGTTCACTATTCGGACAAAACCGAATTGTCCAATTGGACATTTTAGATTGGACTATATGGTTTGGATTTTTTTATTTTTGGATTGGTTTGGTCCTTAACCGAATTATTATTTTGGATTTTGGTTTGGTCTTGGTTAATATGTTAAGAACCGAACAGTCCAAAAAAACCGAATAAAAATTTAGTAGTTTTTATTTAGTAAATATATATGTAATCTAATAGCATTCTCAATAATTATTATATTTACCTCCTTTTATGTACTTATGGTCAGAAAGAAACTCTATTGAAAACTTCACAAATCTGTTTTATGTATGTATGGCCAGAAAGAAACTCTATGGATAAACTCGTGTACTATACAGATAGTAGTTTGTCGTTTTGTAATTACATGACCGAAGTCTAATATTATCGATGTACTTTGGCCATTCCGAAATTTTTTTATTGTTGTTTTTATACTTTTGCATGATTAAATATACCTATGTCAAAAACCGAATTGTCAAACCGAACCAACCGAATTACAATTTGGTTTGGTTTGGTTTGGTTTTTAAGGTAGTTTGGACGGTTTGGTTTTATACTTTGCAAACCGAAAACCGATTGGTTTCATCTAATTGGTTCGGTTTAAACCGATCCAACCGAACGTACACACCTAAACACAATTGTAGTAAAAGAATGTGTAACTAATGCATGAAAGTAGTAAGAAACAATCATCCACAACTATCCACCGTAAGTATTAACACTAGTAAGAAAGGTATACTAGTAATCAAGTAATGTCAATACGAAAGGTATACTGACTAGTAACATCCGTAGTAGCCACGTTACTGTAAGCACACATCATTAGAAGGAAATGTTTACTAATGAGTAAGTAGTATAAGTACGAAAGGTATACTCATACCTCAGTAGGAAATGTATACTGACTATGGTTTACCAGTAGGAACGGTATACTGGTAAATAATCATCACAATCAACATCTCATATAAGTTTTGAAAAATATGCATTAGCTTTATGTTACACATTTTATGGTTTCCAAATGTAGTAAGTTTCCATAAATATGAAGTTTCCAAAAACAAGAGGTTTCTATAAATAGGGATATATATATTTATAGTAAGTTTCCAAATATAACAAGTTTCCAAAACTGAAAGGTTTCCATAAATAGAGATATCTATTTATAGTAACCGATAAAAGTTTATTTAAAATCCGTTTCTCAAAATCAATTTTGATTGAGCTTTACCTTCCCCGATTTGTTTAAAACATAGAAAACAATAAAAGTGGGGCAAAGAACTCACCTCGAATAGGAATCAATTGACACTACTCAAGTAGTGTAAGTTTGTGTTTGGTAAGGTAGGTCACAAGCAAGTCCCGACTCTACGATGAGCTTCCCTAATAAGTGTAAGTAAATTCTAGTGAGTACGTTTCATTTAAAAAAGAGTTAATTACATGGTTCGTCCCTATGGTTTGCACCATTTTCACCCGTCATCCCTATTACTTTTTTATTACACCACTGGTACCTAAGTTTGAAATTTGTTGCACGGATAATCCCTATTTTGGATGTCCCGTTAAATCCACCGTTAGTGAGACTCATGTGCCATGCACATGAGGGTATATATGTCATTTTACTATTATTTTATTTTCTCAAAATCAAATAAACATAAATTAATATATATCTACCTATATTTTCTTCCTTTTACACCAAACCCTAATTTATCAAATCCAAATTAAAAACATAAATTTATCAAATCCAAAATAAATCAAAATACAAATTGGCAAAAGAAATCAAAAACACAAATTTATCAAATCAAAATACAAATTGGCAAAGTGTAATCTTGTTGTATCAAATTGAAATTTCAGATATGGTGTTTCATATCTCTCTCTCAAAAACAATTGAAGTATCTCCTTCTCTCTCAAAAATCCCCGATTCATAAACCTAACCCTAACCTACATATCTCACAATTTCACCATGGATACCTCCGCCTGCATCAAAGAGGATAACAAGGATAACAGATCAGCAAACGCCGCCGCCGCCGCTGCCGCTCCTCGCCGCCGCCGCCGGTTTGGCAAAAAGTCTTACATCTGATTTGTATTTTGATTTTATTTGGAACTGATTTGTATTTTGATTTGAAGAAAGCTGATTTTGCAGATTTATTACTCGTATTGATTGATTTTATGTCAATTGCATGATTTGTAGTTCAACTGATTCGTTAAAATTTGTATGTTGTTGGTTTAGCTTCTGATCTGATATGTGTTTGTATGGATTTGTGGGATTTTCTGGGTAATTAATTTGGGGTTTTTGGATTTTGGGATATGGATATTAAAATGGATAGAAAAAATTAAAAGGACGAAATTACCCATCACGTGTGACACACGTGAGGTCATTTAACGGTCTTTTTAACGTCACGTCCATTTTAGGGACTCTGGAGGCAACAAATTTCAAACTTAGGTACCAGTGGTGTAATAAAAAAGTAATAGGGATGACGGGTGAAAATGGTGCAAACCATAGGGACGAACCATGTAATTAACTCTTTAAAAAAAAATTAAGTTCGTTTAATGTAGGTTTAGATATGTCCTATTACCCATTATGATTTTCTTGCAAACGTGAGATTAACCAATAGTTTTAGGTACGAAGGTTGAAAACTCATAAAGTACATATGTTCATCAAAACTGTCGTTACTCGAATTGTAAGAGAAGGTAGACGACATATCTTATATGTACCGAAAGAGAACTCATAGGGCTACAACTTTGGTTTAGATGTCTAATAACAATACATACATGAGAGCAACTTATGACCTTACAAACACAAAACATCGAATCTGATTACGAACAATAATTTTTACAACATGACTCGTATAATTGTTTTTAAAATTACCAACAACTCCAGATCAGGTATTTGACATATAAACAAACAAGTTATTGTATCATCTACTATATCATCATATATCGGCGTCAAAACATTATATCACATCATTGCTTTATGTTTTATAATATATAAAAATAAAATTAACACCAGACTATAACCGATTGATATAATAATAATAATAAAAGTTAAAGTGCCTATAGACATAACAAAGGTATATGCGATTCGCAAAGATGATCACAGTCGAATATCCTAAATACAAACTACTACTATGATTAAGTGTATTTCCGATGAGGATTCACTCGAGTGTGAACATGATAAGATAATGTGATTGGGATGGGACGTTTACCGATCGCGGTTGTGATTTCTTAAAACCAAGTCCAAAGGCTTTCTCCAAATATAAGAAATACCAAATCTAAATCCTAGTAAAGACATTTACCGACTTAAAAACTATTTACATGTTTTTTTTCTTTAATATCAAATGATATGGGCTTGGGCCTGTATGTAGATCATAATCCAAAACCAAAACCCTGGATTTATATAAAACCCTAAATTCCTAAAACCCTTGTATGTATCACTTTGTTCATCAATTTCATCATATTTTCACCCAAATCAAGAAAAATGGTTAGAAGCTTAAAAAACCCCAAAAAAGCTAAACGAAAGAACAAGGTAAAGAATTCCCAAATCGATTATTTTATACCCATTCGATTAGTAATTAACAGAAGGGATTAATTGGTTTTTTAATCACATATATTAGGGTTCTAAGAAAGGAGAAGAATCATCATCATCAAATGGAAATGAAATAAATTCAATTCCAGCAAAAGTATGGCAGCCTGGTGTTGATTCTTTAGAAGAAGGTGAAGAGTTGCAATGTGATCCTTCTGCTTATAATTCCCTTCATGCTTTCCATATTGGTTGGCCCTGTTTAAGGTTATCGCTTTTCGTCGATTTTTTTTGTTTCTTTTTTATGTTTTAATTGTTGGGTTTCAGTTTTTTTGCTATTTTGTGTAGAAAGTTTTAACCTTTTTATGTTTGAGATGTTTTACTTTAATCATTTTTAAGCTAGAATCTGTTGTTTCTCGGTCCGGTTACAAAATGATAGGTGACCGATAAGACATTTAGTTTTTAGGGTAGATTATCTGCTATGTGTATTATTACATAGTTTAAGAGGTGTTTGTTTGAGCTTATTTGTTTTGGCTTATGAGCTTATTGGCTTTTGGCTTATGTTTTATAAGCTCATGGGCTTACTAATTTTTATTGTGGCATAATAAAGGATAATAAGCCCATAAGCCAAAAAATAAGCCGAAGAAATAAGCTTATGAAACATAAGCCGAAATCACATAAACTCATAAGCCCAAAAATAAGCTGAAACAATTACCCACTTAATATTCAGTCATATGTTTCGTTGATGTTTTTAACTTTGTTAGGCTGAGTTATTGAAGTGAACTTTGATTAATGTTGTGTAGTTTTGACGTTGTACGTGATTCACTGGGATTAGTTCGGACGGAATTTCCACATACTATTTACTGCGTAACTGGAACTCAGGTAATTTTTATTTGCTAGCTCTCAAACGTCTTATTGTAGTAGATGCTATAAATATGTTTTAAATAAGCTTTACTAAGTATATTGCTATCTGTAGTATTTTACTTTTTTGTATCCCTTTTATGACATACTATCTTTATTTTCCCATAGGCCAACAATGCTCCTAATTCAATTGGAATATTTAAAATATCAAACATTTCTGGAAAACGACGGGAATTAGTACCAACGAAAACATCCAATGCTGACACTGATATGGAGGATAGTGACAGTAGTGATAGTGATGAAGATGAAGCGGTAGATGATGGCCCAAAGGCTCCTGTATTCCAGGTAACACTCACCCGCTATTCATGTTCTCAACTTTCATCTTTAATTTCTTTGTTTTAATAATACTTGTACATTAATTTACAGGTGCGTAAGGTCCTTCATGATGGTTGTGTGAATAGAATTCGCGCTATGACACAAAAGCCCCACATATGTGCAACATGGGGAGATACTGGTCATGTGCAGGTATATTTATCGATAAGTTGTCATTTTCCTTAATTGTTTTTATTTATTTTAAAAGTCATTTTACTTACTCTATAAAAATGTCCTACAGATCTGGGATTTTGCCTCTCATTTAAACGCCTTGGCAGAATCAGAAACCAATATTAGCAAAGATGCTACCACAGTTTCTAAACAAACTCCTTTAATGAAGTTTAGCGGTCACAAGGATGAAGGGTACGCGATTGACTGGAGCCCTCTCGTTCCTGGCAGACTAGTGTCCGGTACAAACTACTAAATGACAAATACATACATATAATCTTACTAAACATTCAAATGTATAATATTTTACCATTTTTTTCCCGAAAAGGGGACTGTAAGAACAACATCCACTTATGGGAGCCAGCTTCTGACTCAACATGGAATGTTGACAATAAACCGTTTGTTGGACATACTGCTAGCGTTGAAGATTTGCAGGTAGGTATTTCGACAGTATGGTTTACATGCTCTTACATCCAATAATCTGTAAACATGTAAAATTATACTCTATTTTGATGCAGTGGAGCCCTACGGAAGAGTTCGTGTTTGCTTCCAGCTCTGTGGATAAAACTATAGCAATATGGGATACTCGTTTAGGGAAAACACCAGCAGCTTCTATCAAGGCACATGACACAGATGTGAATGTTATTTCATGGAACAGGTTTGTATCATAGTTTTGTTTTTAATCGAGTTTTCTGAACACCACATAATAATGTAGGTTATTGGTTTGTTCATTTTAATTAGGTTGGCGAGTTGTATGCTGGCTTCTGGTAGCGATGATGGGACATTTTCTATTCGTGATCTTAGATTGCTTAAGGTATGTCTTCTGAAATTGTATATGAAAAATTATTTGTAATTTATGGTTTTATTATATCTGCAGGAAGGTGATTCTGTAGTTGCGCATTTTGAGTATCACAAACATCCAATAACATCCATTGAATGGAGTCCACATGAAGCGTCTACATTGGCAGTATCATCAGCAGATAATCAACTCACGTAAGGATCTTCTTTATAACATTGTAAAACCATATGAATGATTTTACATTACATCTGTATAATGTCAACCACATTTCAGAATATGGGACCTTTCGTTAGAACGAGATGAAGAAGAGGAAGCTGAATTTAAAGCCAAAACGCAAGAGGAAGTACACGCACCTACAGATTTGCCTCCACAACTTCTTTTTGTTCATCAGGTTAAATATCCTTTGAATCTTTATGGTATATCCAGAAAGAATATGTTTTGAGCGTTTTTGACTTTTTGTTGAACAGGGTCAGAAAGATTTGAAAGAACTTCATTGGCATACACAGATTCCGGGAATGCTCATATCAACAGCTGCTGATGGTTTCAACATTTTAATGCCTTCAAATATCGAAAGTAATCTACCTGCTAATAATGCTGCTGCTTGAACACCAAGGTTTCCTCCAACTCACCCTTGAAATCAAAGGTTTCGGTTAGTTGAAATTCAAGACGTGCGGAAGTGAGATGAGACGGCCCAATGTGCAAAATTTTGCTTAGTTTCTATTAATGTTAAATTATAAGAGACAATTACCTGAGACTGTCTTGTCTGTAAGAGTGTTTTTGAGTTATGTGAAAAATGGTTTTGTATTTTGAATGATACAATTATATGTTGCAAAGTACAAGACCTTTTACTCGATGTCATGATCATGTGATCGAAAATTTCATTGTCAATGAGATCAATGGCATTTTCAGTCTTTCATTTTTTTTTTAATACGTCACTGTTTAATACTAAATAACTAAGAACCCGATAAGTAAAGATTGTTAAAGCATATGATATAGTTCCAAAACCAACACAACTGTATTTGGAGAAGTATATATATCAAATAAGTACTAGTTTTAGGATAAAGATTTAAACTATAATTGGTACCGCGGACACTCGTGTTTTATAATTCGGTCCCCATGAAAAATGTATTGTTTGCAATGTTTTATGCTCGAGTCAACATAATGGCGAACACTATATGACATTGTGACCCATGATGTTCATGGCCACTAGATTGACCAATATCATAAGCATTACACACAGGTCTAAGTATAATGTTGGTGTACATATATATAAAACAAGTCTTGGTTTATAAACTTTCCAATGTGGGATAATCTTGACTGCGTCTTTATCAAATACATAAGGATGTTTGGACCTGATTTTTGATGTAATTATTGTTAATGATAACAGCAAGAATTGGTGAAGGATGAACAAGAGGACCGAAGCTTGGGACACGCTCGAGGCCCGGACCGTAACCAGTCCAAAACAGTCGGGTCTAACTCCTAGGTAAACCTGTCCGTTACAATGGCTTTTGCTTTAGTTCAAAGGACATCCCAGGTGTTATATTAAAATAATGTATAATATTATATCTGTCGTATTTCATCATGTGATGTAAGTGTGCCATGTGAAGATTGTCTTCCATGTGAGGCTTGTCTTCCATGTGAGGCTTGTCTTCCTATAATTGTAATAAAAGTAATACATGTGATTGTATAGTAGCCATTGTCGACTACCATGTATGCTTTTGTATATAACTAGAGGCTTAGTCCTTGTAATGGAATAAGAAATATTTGTGTTATAATGTTACGTGTTCGATACTAAATAATTAAGAACCCGATAAACAAAGATCCGTAAACATCAAACATTGTTGTGTATATTAACAATCATGGTATTTTCTTTGTTTTGCTCAATAAAAATGAGCGGATACTTAACTTATTATCTTTCGGTAGCGGGAGGAAAAAAATTTGGACCATTTCTCGATTTGTGCGTGTCATCCTTGCGCAGGGGCCATGCTAATCTTCTCTGTATCGTTCCAATTTTATCGAATGTCCCCGAAGGGACAATAAGAGCTTTAAAAGTAATCTATATAAACCTCCCAAAAGTTTCTCATCAAGAAGATGTGGGACAAGCTGATGGATAACACTATTTTTAAGATTATATTTTTTCTTTTCAAACATGAGATTTTGAATTGCTGTTAAATATATATGACATTACCTTTTTATGTTTCCAGAAAATTAGTCAGTTTTCAAACAACTACACAAAACATGTGACCAACACGACATCGGTTTTTAGGGTAAATTGTTTGCTCTGTGTATAACTGCATGAAAGTTTTATGTTTATTAGGTTACACATACAATCATATGTTTCGTCAACTTTGACGATTTCAACGTTGTGGGTTAAATTATTGCAAGACATGAGCACATTGTTTCTTGGATGACTAGGCACGCTGTTTCAGTTCTGTTAATTTAGAATGTAGTAACAATCTTTCATAAGATTTTTTTTATAAAGTTGAGTTTTGTTTAATGTGTTGTAGCTTTGACATAGTGTGTGATGCCGTGATTCACTTGGATTAGTTTGGACTCAATTTCCACCTACTATTTATCGCGTCACTGGAACTCAGGTAAGTAAGAATGTTGCAGTCCTTTATGCAAATTATCTCAATTTCCCTAATGCTCTCAATTCAGTTGAAATTTTTAAACAGACGTGAATTGGTACCATCAAAAACATCCAATGCTCTTAACACCGATATGGAGGACAATGACAGTAGTGAAATGATAGGCATAAGGTTCCAGTCTTCTATGTAACATTTTCCTACAAAGTCTTTAGTTTGAAGGCATATTTCCCTTCTCTCAGTATTATTTACTGGAACGTTGATGAAAAACCGTTTGTGGACATACTGGTAGCGTTGAATATTTGTAGGTACTCATTCTAACACTATTATTTACCAGCCTTTATACTCATAAAAATGTAAATACGTGAAAAAGTATACTTTTCTTCGTTGCTGTGGAGCCCTACATAACCGTTTGTGTTTGCTTACAGCTCCGTGGATAAAACATAGCCATATGGGATACTCGTGTAGGGAAACCACTTGAAGCTACTATTAAGCTACATGAACTAGATATCAGTGTTATTTCATGGAACATGTATTTACCATATCTGAACACTTAATAATGTAGTTACTGTTTGTTGATTTTAATTAAGCTAGCGACTTGTATGGTTGCATCTGGCAGCACGGACGGGATGTTTTCTATCCGTGATGTTAAATTATAGTTCCTAAAACTAACACAATCATATTTGGAGATGAATCTGCTGTAACGTATTTAATAGATACTAGTTTTAGGACAAAGTTTAAACTATATAATTGGTACCAAGGATGCTCGGGTTTTATAATTGGGTCTCAACTTGCAAAAATATATTGTTTGTAATGTTTTATGATTGAGTATGAAAATACCAGGCGACATCATTTTACCCATGACGTTCCTTGGTTTGGACAGAAACCAAATAATGAAAAAGTAACCAACAATAGGGAAGATGAGCTAATGTCTGAAAACATAAACTATTTGACGAAAACCACGGGTGAGAAAAAAATTTGGACCATTTCTCGATTTGTGCGTGTCATCCTTGCGCAGGGGCCATGCTAATCTTCTCTGTATCGTTCCAATTTTATCGGATGTCCCCGAAGGGACGAATGAGTTGTCTTCCTGTGGATATATAAATCCACAAAAACTTCTTCTTTTCGTCGATGTGGGACAACTTGACTTTAGTTCTATTTGTGATATTACGAGGATTTTAAAAACCCCGCGCGTTGCGGCGGGATAAAAAAAATCCTGGTCAAAATATATACGTATAGTTTAAAATACAAATCGATAGCCCTTCACAATAATGGTAATAATAAAGTAAGATTTAAAAAGAAAAAATAATAACTTCACCGACAAAACACATGTTTAGTATAAAACTTAAAGTTTATTGATGTTAATATAAATTTAAAAAATTATTATAAAAAGTTATGTAAACAAATATAAGTTTCTTGTATATTATTAGTTTGAGTAATATATTCAAATTTGAATAATAGTAATTAAAATATTATTAATTATGTTAGATAATTGTCATGATAAGATAAATATAAAAGATAATTAAATTAATAATAAAATTAAAATTTGACTTTTATTTTATATAAGTTTAGTAATGATTTTAATAAATATTAAATTATAAGGGTTTAATGTAAATAAAGAAGGTAAAAATGAAAAGAAAAGAAACAAAGGAAGAGGGTAATATAAATTAAAAATGTGAGGAATTTGAACCCTCGACCCTTGCTTTGATAGTCTAAAAGCATGACCAACTTATATATCTCAATTTTTATAATACTCTTTGCTAAATAACATATATATATATATATATATATATATATATATATATATATATATATATATATATATATATATATATATATATATATATATATATATATATATAGGTGGGTTCATTTAGGAACCACTAAATATTTAGGAACCATTAGGAACCAATATTCACCAGTGTATAAGGAACCATTAGGAACCAATATTCACCAGTGTATATATATGATATTCACCAGTATATAAAGCATATGTATATATATATATACACTGGTGAATATTATATGTATATACACTGGTGAATATTATATGTATATACACTGGTGAATATCATATTAAATATACACTGGTGAATATCATATATATACACTGGTGAATATTGGTTCCTAATGGTTCCTAAATATTTACATGGTTCTTAAATGAAACCAACTATATATATATATATATATATATATATATATATATATATATATATATATATATATATATATATATATATATATATATATATATATATATAATGAAAATGACTATTTATTGAATAGTTATTTTCATATTGGTAAATGTTAGGTAATATAGTAATCAAATAAATTAGCATTTAAATTTAAAATATGTGTTAAAATTATATTGTTTAAATTTACGATGTTAGTGAACTATTGGCTTTCTTAATCTGCTTTAATGTAAAAATACAATGATATAATGAAGATCCGACTTTGATAGCAAGAAATTAATCTCTTAAGCGGTTCACCCAATTACTTATTAGTTACTTATTGACCCGAGGGATCATAGTGGTAAGACAAATTTCAATATTTGTGATATTATACTTTTCAAAATTAAGATTTTGAATTGTTCTTAAATAATATAAATACATTTTATGTTTTCAACTGTTTGATCAAAAGATCGTAAATACGTAAAGAGTATGTTTGGGTGACCGCCAACCTTGGATCTTCTGAATATCAATGCAAACCTATTAAGCCCTTCATGAGCCTAAGGTGACCAAGATTGAAGATGATGAATGCTCTAGTTATGAACGCAGATAATGTGTGAGTATGTGTGTGTGTTTGTAAGACAAGATGGAAGAAGTAGATATGATACTGCAAATATGTGAGTTTGGAAGAAAGTCTTTTGGAGATGATACAAGTGTTGGTATTTATAGCCAACATCCAACTCCTGGCCATTAATAGCCATTATACTCTAATTGATAATGGACATAATGACCTAACGTCTATATCATTATGGGAGACATAACGCTCCAATGTCCATGCCATTATGATGGTTTAATGAGTGAGTTAAATGAGTAACGTTGGATGGTTGTCACGCCGGACAGACCATCGTGACTGGCTACCATGCTAGGAAAATCATCACATCAACAAATCAGGGTAAAACCCCACCGGGCTTCACTATCAGCCGGCGGGTGGAAGTTCCCAGCCGGCGGATGGCTTCCGGGTACTTTGCCAGCCGTGCATTTTGCTAGCCGGCGGGTCTCCTTTGCTCGATGGGTGTTGGACATATCCAAGCTTCCCAAGTTCTGGGTGTTGGACATATCCAAGCTTCTCAAGTCCTGGTGTTAGGCATATCCCAGCTTTCCAAGTCCGGGTGTTGGGCTTTATGTGTTTCTAGGGTTTGGGTCTTATGACTTAGACCCTACTAACACTATCATCAACAATTCGGTCATTTTTCGAACGCCCACACAAAATATACTACCAATAAGACATCAGTTTTTATTGGACATGTCCGGTTTTACACATTACGTTCATATATTTCATAACCAAGTTTGATGATTTCAACGTTGTTGGCTGAATTATTGCTACACATGAACGCATTTTTCTTCGATGAGTATTGATTAGGCACGTTTATCACTTTTTTAGTTGTGTTAGTCGATAATCTTATGTACTCGCTCACAAGAATTTACCTGAGTTTAAAGTCAAAACTGGGGTTAGTTCGGACAAGAGGAGGCTGAATTTAAAGTCAAAACGCAAGAATAAGTACACACACCCACTGATTTGCTTTCGCAACTTCATTTTGTTCATCAGGTTACCTAATGAATACTGATTTTAACTAAATTTGGTATACCCAATTAACAAATTAGCAAATGCGTATACTAAATTTGCTGATAAACACAAAAGATGAAAGCAATACTCATCTATAGTTACAAAGTGTTTATTAACTATAATCCATCTAAAGACTCTTACCTTAAACTTTACACGGAAGTTGGCATACATTGTATTTGAGACGATAACGATAATCAATCATTTTAGCAACCAATTTTTTGACTGAATCATCAATGAGGTATTTTAGTCCATGGAAATTGGTTAGGACTCATCACTCATATCTTCAACTCTATGCCAAAGATATTATTTGTTTACTACTTTTGCATCCGAGTAGCATTTAGGTCTTTCGATTGATAGGTTGACCACATCACTATCTATTCTTTTTTATCATAACGAAAACTTATATATAAACAGATAAAACAGTAGCAATATGGGATATCAGTTTAGGGAAATCACCTGTCGTGTTTATTACACATGTCACAAGTGTCGATGTTATTTTATGGAACAGTTTGGAAGTTTTATATCATACTAATTTTTTGCTTAATCAAGTTTTTCCAAACACGTAATAATGTTGTTTAAGTTGGCATGTTGTATGCTGGCTCGTGGTAGTGATAACAAGAGTACAAGACATTTTCTATTCGTGATTTTAGATTTCTAAAGGTATGTCTTCAGATATAGTGTTTAATTTATTTTTAAATATTTGTTATTTACGGTTTTATAGCAGGAAGGTGATTCTGTTGTGGCGCATTTTGAGTACCACAAACATCCTATAACATCCATCGAATGGAGTCCTCATGAAGCGTCTAAATTTGGTAGTATCATCTTTAGCACAAGTAGAAGAAGAGGAAACTTCTTTTTTGCTTCCAATTTGCCTCCGTAACTTCTTTTTGTTCATCAGGTTGCTTACTTTCTTTATGGGTATACCAAATTAATATATGTTTGACCCGTTTCGCTGAACAGGGTGAGAAACACTTAAAAGAACTTCATTGGCTTACACACTTTCCGGGAATGCTCATATCTACATTTGCTGAATGTTTTTACTTGTTAATGGCGTCAATTATTGAAGTAACTTTACTGCTAATTTTTTTTAGAAATAGTAACTTTCCTGCTAATAATGCTCGATGCACATGTGACTGTTATTTGCACACAAATTTTGAGTTATGTAAATGATGGGGTTGAACGAAAATTTTGATGATGCAAGCAGACAATTTACAAAAAAACGTAACCAGCAACCGGGAACATGAAACATAAAATGGAGACGAATAAAGATGCTTGGTAAGTTGTAACGAAAAAAAGTTGAGAAAAAAATTTGGACCATTTCTCGATTTGTGCGTGTCATCCTTGCGCAGGGGCCATGCTAATCTTCTCTGTATCGTTCCAATTTTATCGGATGTCCCCGAAGGGACAATAAAGGCTGTACAGGGCGAGTATATAAACCCAACAAAACTTCTTCTTGTGGCCGATGTGGGACAAGCTTAATATAATGTACTTGTTCTATTCTACTACTATATGTAATATTATAGTAGTAAATAAGGATTAAAATTTATTTAATGTTAAACCAGATAATTTAAATCTACGAATAATTGAATTACTAGCTTTTAATTTCTTTTTAAAGTAAAAAATACAGTGATACATCTTTTAATATGAACAATTTTCATTGTATCAAGTAGTTATAATCCATTGCCAATAATCCAATAATATACGAAAACCGGCATTCTATCATATATGATAACGGTAATTAACCTTTTTAACAACCGTGTTTTGACTACTTAAATCCATTTGGTCACTAGAAAAATTTGGTTTAATCCATGAAGATTCTTTAGTACTCTCTTGTTAAACTACTACTTTTGCATATGATTTATATTTTAGATGGTTTATTTACATTTGATAAGAGGAAATTAAGTAATTAAGCTCTTAATTTGAATAGATGTGGTTCACCTATCATCTAGTTACTTATTGACTCATCATAAGGTAAGATAAATGTTACTGTGTCAATACAATGTTACCAGTTATCCAAGAATCGCTTACAACTTGTAAGTGTATCATTAGCATGATTTAAGAGTCTTGACCAAAGTTGTCGGCGGTTATGAACTTGTTATTATGAAGATGGAAAGAATTGCGGTCAAGATTTCCAAATCATGCCAATGATACAATTAGGTATAACATAAAAATATTAGGTTGTAAATAAAGATTACAACTTAAAAGTCAATTGAAAAGGTCACTAAAGTTATATCCAATTATTACAATTATCTTATCTTTTATATATATATATATATATATATATATATATATATATATATATATATATATATATATAAAAGTTAAAATGAATTTAAATAGAAACTATTAATGTTTAGAAAATATAGTAACCACTTTTTAATCAATCACTTAAAGTTCACTCTAAATTGAAGGAATTTAATCTTTTTAATTAATCTTTTTAGGAAGGCAAAAAACGGTTACATAAAATCATACGAACATTTAATTCGGAGGTGTTTGTATCCGTTTTTCTTACTGATATACGAGTTTATTTAATTTTTGATAATTGTATAAGCTAATTGGTTTTAGACATACTAACTTATCAAGTAAGTTTACCGTTTATTTATAACCATAAACCCAACTTGATAAAAACCTATTAACAAGAAGAAAAAAAAATAGGTTTATAAAATTTTCTTTTTTCAATATACATAAACTCGTAACCTCGGTGATTATATAAAGCTAAACAAAAACTACAAAATTGTAAATGGTTTTACTATTCGTTATTAGGTTTACTACAGCAGAATCAAACAGCCTCACTCATACGCTTTCTTTTCTGTTTTAATTTCAGCTCAGAAAACAGCAAAATTTCCATTTTTTTGATTTGAATCTCTGCTTAGGGTTTTCAATTTTGCAGATAATTGAAGATGCAATTAACTCTTGAATTCGGGTAATTCATCCTACTTCTCTTTAGTTAATATATTTTACCCATTTGACATGCTATAGATAAAACATAACCCAGTTAACAGTTATAAAGATAATCTGATGTGATCATATTTAAGGAAACCCGATTCGAAAAGCTCTAGAGATGCTATGCTAGGGATTGATATAAGCTTGTACATCCCTTTAGTTTTTTCGATATAGGTGTCGTGACATGTGTTGTGATTTTGTTTGGAAATGGCCCGTTGGATCTTATTATGAAAGCCGACGTAATACCTGTTTTCGCATTACTAGAAATCAGTCCGTTACTAGGTCAAACTAATGCAATGAACTCTATTTAAACAAGGGTACTGTGTTAACTTAGATCCTCGTATCATTCCCTTGTAGCCTGATACACTTATGTTGACTACGTTTTCGACTTTATAATTTTTATCTGTTCTCCCCTAACATTAGACCAACACCTTTGCTTTATGTCGCTTTAATTTTTAAGAAGATGCCATACTATGTTGTGAAATAATACAACTTGCAGTAAAATTGTAAAAGGTTTTGTTTATGGTATCGTCTGTAATATTTGATTTGTATTTTTGTTCTTAATTCTAGTGGAGGACTAGAACTTCTTTGTGACTCGGTGAAGATCCATAGCGTTGATGTTGACCTACCAGCCGAAGAGAAGAAGGTGTGAATCTTTATGTTATTGAATACAACACTCAAATTGTATTCTATTTTGCCTTTGATATCGTCGCATTTATGATCAAATTAGATGTATAATACTTCTTAACTTTGTTTCTTAGCTTACCATGAAGCATTTGCTTGCTTGGGTTCGATCCAATTTAATCAAGGAGAGGCCTGAAATGTTTATGAAAGGAGACACTGTGTAAGTTCCACATGTTTTTTTGTTTTGAAAAGTAAAAACTAGAGGTGGCAAGAAACACGGGTCGGTACCAAGACAAATTGGGCTTGGTCAAAACAGGTGGGGTTGCCCCGAAACAGTTTTTGGTACATATTTAACTTATATATCGTTACATAAACTATATACCGGTGAAATTAAAAAAGTGGCTAAACGGGAACATATTATCGTTACATTAACTATATATCGGTAAAATTAAAAAAGTAGCCAAATGGGTAAAATTAAAAAAGTAGCTAAACGGGAAATTTGACATGCAATAGATAAAACGTAATGGAAATCGACCCATTCATAAGCGAATGGGTCATAATTGCCAATTTGCCTCCTGTACTGAAATCTGAATATCTTTTGTCTTTTACAATAAAGCTTCAGATCTTATTGTGAACTGATTCTAATCGTTTATGTGCAGGCGACCTGGGGTTCTTGTTCTAGTGAATGACTGTGACTGGGAATTAAGCGGCCAGCTTGATACAACATTGGAGAATAAGGATGTTGTCGTTTTCATTTCTACTTTGCACGGGGGATAGCTGTTATATGTCTGTATGCTTATTATACTGGTACTTTTTGGAAGACAGGGATATTGTCGTTTTGATTTATATGAATGGGCCATAGTCGCTACTTGCCCATATACTTATTTGTGGGACAATGAGATAACTTGATTGTTGATGTATTAATGTGGTTGAAGCTGGAAGACGGTACCAATATACGGTCTCATCTGCTAGAATTTATGCAGTTGGTTAATTTTAGTTTATTTGCTGCAAACACATCTAAACCCACTCAAGAGCCCAATAGTTACCGTTATATTACATAAGCCTTAACAGTTACAAAACTCTTAATTATTTGCTAGTAATATATTGAAACACAAGAACAAAGAAATTTCGTTAAACCAAGTATAACTCGAACAAAATTGTTCTTGAAATGATTTACAAAGCACGAAGAGAAAAGTATATGTGATGAATGCAGTAAATGATACTATGACACTCCAGGCTCCACTGAAATAAGTGCTTCTCGTGCAGTAATCTTGCAACTGTAGGCGAACCTTCGTGTATGTGAACTTTTGAACCCCAACTTCTTTGCATAGACCGTGGATCAAATCAACAGTATCTTGCAGACGACTCACTTTGCATACCAGGGTTTTTGACTTTACTATCTGTACAATTTCCTCTTTAGTATCAATAAGCGACTACATAGCAAAGGCATATGATGTAATGTATTCAGGAACGGCAGTAGAACATTGCTCATGCAATCAGGTTCCTGAGCACCGTCTCAGTAGAATATTTAATGTGTAGCACCGGGATTGTCAAAGTTGATCTACCCCATGCTGATTTGAATTCCATACTTAGTTTCCACTGTGCACCTGTATTAGGCTTAATATTCACCCCAGCCTTCACCAGCTCTATAGCCGAATAGGATGTGTTTATTGATGTGTCAACAGAGGGCCATGTTTACATTGCTAGTCGAGATGGCGAAGTTTCTGTAGGATGGTAACATTCATGCAAAAAACCAAGCACATGAACATGTGAGTTATTTTCCGAGGATGGTAACATTCATGCAAAAAACCAAGCAAATGAACATGTGAGTTATTTTCCGCATCATTATCACGTTTAAATGTTGTTTCAAAGGGATGATGTCTTCAAAAAATTCAAGAAGAAGTTTAGTAAGTGATGCAGTTGGTTGGATTTTTAAGATCGTGCACTCAAAGATGTCTTCGAGAACAAAGAAAGGAATCTGATTCTCTAACAGAACCAGGTCATGCAAAATATCATGTATAACCAAACCGTTGTTGGAAATTGGATCTCCGTCAGGATATATGCCACTTGCTGTTTGTTGCAGACCTGTAAATGAGTTCGATTATGAAACAGCCATCAACCACCATAATTTCTGCAAGACCAACGTCACTATGGGCCAGGTTCCCGGGATAACATTCCCTGATTTCTCCTAATCTACTGTTCACCTTTCGCACACATTCTTTTAGTGTTTCACCTGTTGTGAGTATGGGACGGCGAAACAGATCAGACAAATAGAGCCTTTTGTAGTCTTCACCTCCTTTCAATTCTATCTTTCCACTGTGAAGTGGACCAATTGCCACGGCACAAGGATTATAAGATTTTGGGCTGAGATATCAAAAGGGTGTTAGGAATAGTGTAAACTGAAGATCCACAGTATTGATAAACATCTCTTTCTCGTCCTTCATTAACACGATCATTGATGGAAATGCAAATGTAATCTATCCTTCCACTTTCCACATCAATATCGACCTCTGCCATTATTAGTTTTAGCTTATTTAGTTTATGAACTCTTTAAAAGCTGTTTGAAATAATACCAAACAACTCATTGTATAAACTATAAAGGCCTCATAAGCGCTTTTAAACAAGTCAAGGTGAGGAGGGTTTTCATTTTTTTTATAAAATAGCAAATTCATAAACAAAATTCTATTGCAAACTGTATTAAAAACTAGAGTATATTACGTAGCTCGTCCTTATGGTTAAATCCAAATAACATGTAACACGGCCAGAGACGGAGCCATGAATATTTTCATATGGAGGCAAAGTAAAATTTATTATCAAATGGATAAATTTTCATTGGTCACGTGGTGTAAAGTAAAGATCTTTGTTTTTATGAGGGCAATAGTTCAGAAACAACATAAATATAACTATTTTTTACATTGCGAAAAAGTTGTAGTGGGACAACTGCCTACTATGTCCCCCTCCTAGCTACACCCATGAACATGGCATGTAACACGGTTACCATATCACCATCACCATCATATTTCTTGAATCTTCTTCGAAGACAGAGTCGTCCACTTTTCTTTAAATTACCCAAAATCAAAAGTCTAATTAGAAATCCTTCATTGGTGGTCACTACGGTATGAATCTTTCAAGATTCTTGATGTTTGTTAACTTTTTCAAGTCAACTTTTCGCAGGTTTGTGTGTGAGAAGTAAGAGCATGCATTAAAAATTTAATAAAGATAGTGTACAAAGAAATCTTTGGTCATCTATTAGTAGAGGTGACAATTTTGAATGAGTTGGCTGTGTTTTATCTCTTACGGGTCAAATGGGTTAAAAAGGACTAGCTAAAACGAAAACATTTCAAATGGGTTGAGTCAAAAGTCGTTGAAATTGTATTTCCAGTACAAAAAACCTATTAAGTTATCTTACTAAAAAAAATCAATTATTATTTCTTTAATCATATTTGACTTCAATTATTTATAAAAATGTTACTTTTTGGACAAAAAGTATTTTGGGTCAGCTCAATCAACCTATACCAACATTCCCCGTTACCAAAACTGTGACCTATATTGTGAACTGCTTATGATAATGTGTGCAGGCGACCTGATGTTCTTGGTCTTGTGAATGACTGTGACTGAGAATTGAGCGGTCAGCTTGATACAACTTTGGAGAAACAAGGATGTTGTCGTTTTCATTTCTACTTTGCATGGAGGATAGTCAATAGCTCATTGTACGGGTACTTGTTTGAAGACGAGGGACGTTTGTCTTTTTTATTTCTATTTTGTATGAGCCATAGTCGCTACTCACCTTACATACATATTTTTTCTATACATATATAGTCGCTACACAATGATTACAACTTTAAGAAAATTGACAGGTTAATATGTAAGTCGACTTGAACTTATCGATAAAAAAAAATATGTAAGTCGACTTGAACTTATCGATAAAATTGACAGGTTAATATGTAAGTCGACTTGAACTTATCGATAAAAAAAAATATGTAAGTCGACTTGAACTTATCGATAAAAAAAAATATAATGTCGAGAGTGGGATTTGAACCCACGCCCTTTCGGACCAGAACCTTAATCTGGCGCCTTAGACCAACTCGGCCATCTCGACTTGTTGTCTACTCTTATGATATATATAAATTTATACAGTATTCATATTTTTTTTAATATTTTTATTTTTCCAAATTCATCGTACGAAAAGATTCAACATGTTTTGTTATTTGCTGTCTTACCAAGTTCATGAACTGTAATTAACATTTTAGTAACAAATATGATATTGATACATTGTTGAACCATGAAACATTGTTTTCGTAAATGTAAAGTTTCTTTATAGTTACGATTTTGCATTTGTGATTGTCATTGACAATTACAACACGTTGCTCCCTCTTATGAAAACATTCCATCCACATTCAATACAAAATTTCAAATATTAGATGAAAACGAGAGGCCCAACATGAATCGTTATAAAATCAATTCAGACAAAGGCTTTGTAGACATCGATCTTTTGAAACCTTCACAGCCAAGAATAACTCATATTTATTTATATGTTTTTGATTTTGTAGATGCCATGTTTGTTTATCTTGATTTAATTAGAACATATTGAATAAACTAACAACTTTTGAATATTGTCAATAGAATGATAAATATCTTACAAGTTACAACACTAATTAAAATCGGTTTACATTGTTAAATAATTTAAGTTAATGAAAACATTAGTCTGTTTAACGTGAAGCTTTGCCTAGCGACACAATAGCATCACCGGTAATCCCTCTAACCCAATCATCCATTTTCTTAACCATCGGTTCATCTTCACCTTTCTCAGAAAAACATTCATTACACGTTGCAATATTATTAGTAATAGCCGTAACATCAAAGTTAGCCTTATCAAGGTTCTGTGCGCCAAGGCTTTCAAGACTTTTTGTGATATCATCAAATGCAGCCTCAATAACTTCGTTACATTCCATTATACAACCTTCCGCTATAGGCTTTGTGTTTGGATCATCCTTTCTTGTATTTAACATTTGTTTGAACTCGTCTAGCTTTTGTTGGAGGGCTTGCATTTGTTTTGATACTGTATTGGCAACATTGGCTTTATTCTCGAGTGATGGTGTAACGGTCTCTTGTGAAGGGTCGGATGATGGAAGAGCCACCGCGGATAAGGCCGAGATGAGAAGAACAAGTATCAAGATGGCCATTTTTTGATTAAAGGAATCCATTGAATATTTTGAGTTTTAGAATGTGTTTGTGATTTAGTCATTGAGAAAGAGGGTGGAAATGAAATGGGGGGTCTATTAGTGGTTGTTTATGGTTACAAAATTTTACCATAACTAAATATGTAAACCTTGTGGTAAAAAAACATGTGAACACCCTTCATTTTAGGTAACTAATTGTATACACACTCAGATAAATTAATTTGATAATGAATTTAAGATTTTGCCAAATACAGTCTCGGATTATATTGATACAATATCACACTTTTAAAAATGTTTTATTTTTAGAAAACAACTCGCTATATTTGGAATAACAACTTCATGAATTTAAGAAGTATAATCGCTTAACGTATGTCTAAAAATATTAACCGTATCCCTAAAGACTATGATTAAGGCATTCAGCAAAACCCATAAACTTAATATGGAATATTTAACAGTTGACACATTAATAAATAAATTATAAAAACAAAATTTAGGGTTATTTATCAACATTTCTAAGTATTTTCACAAGACATTATAAAGGTTATTAATAGATTGGATGTTGTATCAATCAAGTCACTTTGTTACCGAGTAGCTAGTTGAAGCAAGTAACATTACCATTCTCGCATGTTTGTAAGGATGTAAGTACATTGATTTACCCATGTTTAGGTCTTTGAACAATTTTACGAAAACATAATTGGCTATTACAAAAAAAAGAAGAAAAAATGACGTTATATATGAATAAAATTAGAGTTACAAAAGACCTAAATATTCTTAAATCGCCATAATTACGTTGTTTTCACGAATTAACCAATCCAGTCATAAAAAATAAAAGTTCAATCAATTTTACCTAAATAAATTTAAATCAACATAATTATGTTGTTCTGATGAACTCATCAATTCGGTAAAAAAAAAAAAAAAAAAAGTTCAATCAATTTCGATTACAAAGAAGTGCTAGGAGTTAGTGTAGACAATATTGTAAACCGATTATATTTTGTAATTTTCAATATGTATAAATTTCAAATTTTATTATTTTTATAGAAAAAAATTTCAATCTGAATACTTCTCGATTAGTCCAAGTACTAATTGAACTATCCCCGACCAATTCGAGTCCCATTACCGATTTTAACTAAGGTTAAGACTAGACAAACATCCTCAAAATTTTAGAAGTGTAAATATACATTTTAGGCAAACATCCTCAATATCAAAAATTTATTATCCATTTTGAAGTGAATGTGGTTTGGCCACGTAATAATAGATATATAACCCCATACTATATATAAAAATATAATTTATAAAAAGCAATTAATTAATAAAAATGGCTAATCGTTTTCCAATAATTGTAAACCATCATTGCAGCAGGCTCACAACTCCAATTTTGGCGGGTGTTCATCCCAAAGCAGCAGCTACGAATTTGTCAACAACATTTAACCGAAAATTGCCACGTAGACTTGTGTTTGGAATTGGGGTTTCGTTTTGGTCTCAGTTTATGAACATGTCTGGTAATTCTGGCGCCAATTCTATCATTGCATCAGCTAGGACAAAGGGTGCTGTTGAAAAGGTTGTTTTTTTTGTAAATATTTTCTTGTCATTTTGAATATTTATGTTATGTTTAATTTGGGGTTTGGGGGTTTTAATAAATTGAGATTTGATTGTATGGAAGTGTAATAAACTTTGTCCGTTTTGCTATTTTATTTTCTGATAAATGATGTAATAGACCGGGTTTTTATGACGTGTAACCGTTTTAATTATTGGAAATTTCTTAACATCATTTGTGAAAGATAAAAGTTCGTATACATACAATGGATGTTTTGAAAGTTTGATACACCCACAATAGCTGACTAAGTTTGTTACACTTTCATGAACTTTGCCCTTCTATATATGCCAATTTTGATTTTTTGATTTTTTTTTTTGTATTTATATGTTAATATGATGAGCTCGGAAAATGTTTTAAGTTAATGTAAATTATGAAATATGCCTTGTAAATGTTTGTAAAGCAGGTGACTAGTAGCGTGTATTTATATGGAAAGTGCAAGTTATATGTGCGGTATTCATATAGTATGTAATTTCATTCCATGTATTTTAATACAGATTTTGGAGAATGTACAATGGCCTGAACAATTTCCCTTCAAAGATGAAGACTTCCAGCGTTACGACGAGTACAATCTCTACAACTAATCATTTAATTGCGTTTCCTACATGTTGTTGATCTTCATATAAACAATAGCTTCACTCGATTCAACTTTCTTGATACTCTAATCAGTTTATAATTATGTCTAATTGCTATACGTAAAGAATGTATTGTTTGGAAGTGGTAATATGGGCGGGTCACGTGGGTTGGGTAACGAGTCAAAAGAAGGGTTGAACTTGAAATGGGAATGTTGTGCTTTTGCAGATCATCAGATTTAACTTTCTATGAATATCCGCGTTTTGTAACCCACATTGATGATCCAGCCATTGCTGCTCTTACTAAATATTATGAAGAAGTTTTCCCTCCGAGTAACACTCCAGGTGTAGCTCTTCTCGACATGTGTAGCAGTTGGGTGAGTCATTTTCCTGCAGGATATAAACAAGAACGTATAGCGGGTATGGGTCTTAACGAAGAAGAACTCAAGGCAAATAAAGTAAGAATCAAAATACCAAAAATTTTCTTTATACTTGTTATTTTTTTACACTCCGTGCATTAATGTACTGAATTTTTTGTAGGTCCTCACTGAGTATATAGTGCAAGACCTAAACACAAACCCTAAGCTTCCGTTTGAAGACAATTCCTTTGATGTTATCACGAATGTGGTGCGTATAGTGGTTAATTAATTCTCATAAACTTAGACACGGGCTTTGACTATAGCGTATTGCAATGTAGGTTAGTGTTGACTATTTGAATAAACCGCTTGAAGTATTTAAAGAGATGCATCGGATCCTTAAGCCAGGTGGCAAGGCTATAATGAGGTCATAATTGTCTCCCATCTTTAAATAAACGATTTCGAGGAAAAAAAATGTAGAGATTATTCAAATCTAAACTTTTGTGATAAACAGCTTCTCGAATCGCTGTTTTTTTACGAAGGCGATATCAATATGGACGTCAACAGGTGATGCGGATCATGTGATGATAGTTGGAGCCTATTTTCACTATGCTGGAGGATTTGAACCACCACAAGTGAGTAATATTCTTAATAGATGTCATTTATTTCGACAAGTTGAATTTTGGCTTTGATAGGAAATTTCGTTTCAATAATCGTGTAGGCTGTAGATATCTCTCCGAATCCTGGCAGATCTGACCCAATGTACATTGTCCACTCGAAAAAACTGGCAACAGCGTGAAAAACAAGACTTCTAAAAATATGGTAAAATACATATATGAGGCTGTAGAACCGTTATGTAATTCATAACCAAATTAATTGAAACCCCACCTTTTGCTAGGATATAAAGAGTGTAACACCGATATTTCTTTCTCAGATATATTGTAATAGAAACGGAATACTTAAAAAATCAAAAGTAAAAAAGCATATTCTTGTATTGTATTGTATGGTCAAGTAAATTGCAAAAAATAAATTCTGGAAAAAGCACACGAAGAATATATGCTCACCGCTAGCTTTAAGAAAACAACCTTTATACTAAGAATAATTCTCAATGCATGATGTGCAAGTCGTTATATGTTGACAAGAAATAAGACTAAGTGTTACAATAGTGTAGTTTACTTTTTGGATCCGCTTTGTGTGTTCTTGAAAGCACTAAACGCTATAAGATACAAGCAAATGAGAGCGATAACAGCTATAATTAATATTATGTTTGCCACTTTCCATTCTTTACGTACGTTACCTAAGACACCTGCTTTACACGAGTCACAGTTGTAGCACAGTTGATTAGGGTCGTTGTTCCATAGGATGCAGTCCACGTCTCCCATTGGGTTCGTTGGGTTGATCCATGTTGTTGGATTCACGTATTGATACCCACACACTGTTGGAGGCTTACAACATCCTGACTGTGTAGAAACCCGCATTAGAGGGGACAATTTTGACTGATTTACTTGTGAAAGAGTTCAAATGGGTCAAAAAAGTGTTTCGGGTTAACCCATTCTGTTTTCCCCCCTTACCAAAAACTAGGGATGTGCATGGTACGGTTTAGCCGGTTTGAGACTAAAATTTTAACCAAACCGGTAATATCGGTTTGAAATTGTTCGAAACCAAACCAACCAAATTACTATGTTAAACCGAACCAACCAAACCGGAAAAAATGGTTTGGTTTGACCGGTTTAACGGTTTGGGCCATTTATAATATGTTAAAACATTTTTATATTAATGTACATACTAAAGCTACAATTTTACTTACGTTTAAGTATTTGTTTTAATTTAAGTATTTGTTTTAAGTTATAACAATATATACATCTTTATAAATGAATGATTATCCGTCTAATTCAACTCTATAAAAAAGATATGTTTAAAAATGAGCTATAAAAAAAATATGTTTAAAAAATGAACCGTTGTAAATTAGTGACATAATCACATAAACAAAGTTTAAAGATAAATAACAAGTTTACTTTCAAGTCACAAAATTTTAATATTTTCAATGATAACCATTCACTATAAATAACAAATATATTGATAGGTGTTGACATAAAATATTTATATTGGTTTGGTCGGTTTAACGGTTTGGGCCATTTATATATAAAATGGTTTGGTTTGGTTCGGTTCGGTTTAAATGGCCGGTTTTATATCTCAAACCGCAAACCAAACCATATTAACGGTTTATAGAAAAACCAAACCGGTTGACCGTGTTTCTACTAGTTAACCCGGCCAAAACGAACAAATTACTTCGGTTCGGTTGGTTTATTCGGTTTGGACCAAACCATGCAAATCCGTACCAAAAACTACAGACTACAGCTGTTTTGACGTGTATCAAAATGTACAAATTATCTCGATAAAAGAAGTAAGAATTTTGTGTTTTAACCCATTCATCCCAACCTCTCGTCCTGTACTAAAATTTATCCGTGTTGACCCATTACCTTCAACCCAACCCGTATTATAAAATGCGACAACCCATTTTCCGAGCCATCCATTTTTCACCTCTAACCCGTATGTTATAACCACAAATCTATTTATGTATACAGTATACACACAGTTGCACAGACAACTAAGTATAAATATTACCTGAAGAGAGGACATACGGGATGCAAAGAACTGAGGTGCAGTATAAGAATCCCAAACCAATTTTTTACAAATGGTAGACGAAGTCAAACACGCCCTTATACTCCCCCAGTTTTCAGGATCAGTAATATGTTCCCTTAACCATTCAGAGTACCCCATATAACGGTACTCATCATACTCCCTCCCGGGAACAGAATACGCACCAGAAGGATGAGTAACAATAAAAGCAAGTATTAGAAGAATAATCCCAGTGACAATTAACGCAGCGTTGCAAAACAAGTAAAACGCCAATAAACCCTGCTTATTCCAGTGAGCACCAATAAAACCAGTGAGTGCTAAAAGAAGGAAGAGAACACCGATGAAAACTATGGGCCATGGGAGTGAACGGATACAGTGGTTGTCGGGTTTGGAGGCTAACCAGATACCGGTGAAGATGATGGGAATGGAACATATAAGTGCTATGAAGTTTATTGTCGATATAATGTTGTTGCTTACTGCCATGATGGATTTCACACAGTTGAGAGCGAGTTTTCGAGTAGTTAGAGAAAGTGATAGAAGATGTCGAATAGCATGGGGTTAAGGGTTTAGGGAACATATTCTATACCCACTTATAATAAAAATTGAGACTTTTTTGTTCAATGATGATTGAGTATTTACTTTAAAGATTCTTGAAGGATTAGGCAAGAAAATGACAAGGTGACTGTAAATATTTTAAATTGATGCTTTTTTAGTGGGATTATCTTTTCGTTAGTGATCGAGTCAAATTTAGTCGGTTGTTGCCTATGAAATTTGAACACTGCAATCGGATGAATCAAACTAGCTGCACGCTACATAATACAAATGAATTACTTCAAGTACATCTATACATTCTATCGAAAAAATAAAATAAAATACAAGAATTTACAATCAAACGTAAACACACTTGTTTGGGTTTTTCTTTTATGAAGAATAGCAAGTACTGTGGTCTGTTGATGATACTCGTGTTTTGATTGGTTTAAGATTCAACCCCATGCTTTGCGGAGACAAAAGCTCAGGGGAGACAGTGGTAAAGTTGAGAGGGCTCCTCGGGCTTCCGCCATTTGTGTGACATGGTCTATACAATCCATACCCGATTAGAAAATACTCCAAAGAAACCAACATTTCATGTGGCTTCTCTTCTGTCACCAATGATCCACAACCCTGCACCTGCACAGCCTCATTTGCATCAACATATATACATTTCTTTAAACCATTGAAAGAATTCATAACTATTTGGCGAATTTTGACCTATTAATTCGTTCTATATTTGGCTACTTGTTATATGTAAACGGGTTTATTTCTCCACCTCTATGATTCCAACAATTTGCACGAAAAGCACATACCTCTACTAAAGCATTAAATCTTCGATCGAGTTGTGCAGTCATGTGGAGCGCATCAGAATGGAACGGGGAATTATCCCCTACAAATATAAGTGTTCTGCATTTTAATCTCTTCAACCCTTCAGTAATGTCGGGTCTCCTATCAATTGCTTGAAGAAACCGTAACACATTAATGCTTTGCTTCTCATCCAATAACTGCACAAAAATATACATGTATATATATTATATCATCCAATCTGTAGAAAAAAAGGAATTTTATATATGTAAAAGTCAAACCTTTCTACACTCGTGAACAATATCTGATTCCGGGATTTCTTGGCTACCACGAACTTCCTGATTTATTAGAGTTCTTTTAGTAAATTAACACATATATTAATGCATACATAGGTTTTGTTTTATCTATAACGGGTCAAAAGAATAAAAATACAGCTTAAAGAAAACGGGTCAAACTGGTACGTAATTTTTTTTTTACAAAATTGGTTTGGGTCAACGTAATCCAAACCCAACCTGTTTGATCCAGATTAGAAAATTTATCCGTTTTGACCCATTACCTAACTTGCACGCCCAACCCATTTCGCCACCTTTAACATCCTTAATTAGAGCACTATGATAAAAAAAAAAGGTTCTTCGGGTACCTTACTGAAGTATCTTTGTAGCAAACACTCCTTCAACAAGCTACACATACCGTAGTAATAGAGCAAATTCGACATATACTACACATCAAAGCAAAACTTACAATCAATACAAAGAAAATTTCTCTACAATGCAAGTAAATGTGAACCATAACAGAACATACCTTATTGTATAGCCATTCGGTCCAAGAAGGTGCCTTACACAAAGGCGAAATGAGTATCAAACCCGTTACTCTGTCTCTACACCTTATCTACCAAATATACAAAACTATAAACCCTTAAGAAAATGAACCTTAAACCAAAAATATTAAGTATGACGAGATTCAGAGTTTTATATTTACCGCAAATAGTGTAAGAAGATATGCACCAGCCACCGCGCCCATGCACATTACTGCACCGAGCCTGAATAACCAGAAAACAAGATGGGCGGGTCAAGTGGCGATCAAACGGATCTTGGTTTGGTCGGCTCGGAAAACACTTTTTAGCCATTTTTTAACTTATTTATAAATAATTACATAACAATATACTTACAATAATATATTATTACTTGAATAAAGAGATTTACCTAAAATAATTGAGGACCTCGAGAATTTGATCACAAAGATCATCAACAGAAGGGATGGGATCATCGGGACAAATGGATGCAGCTCCTAACTGCAACAACTCTTATACAAGTTCCAGAAGAGATTTTGGGTTAAGTTACGAATATTGAAAAAGGGGTTGGAAAACGGAATATGATATAATGTTAGGTTATTGGCAGACCTCGTGGCCGGGTGGAGTGATATGATAAATACAGAAGTTGTGTAGTAGCAAAGAAGCTGCTTCAGGACAGAAGAATAGTCCTTGGAAACATGACATATCTGCTCATACATATTTAAACAGAATGTTATATAAAACCAAGAGTAATAACGTCTGTAGTACTAATAATAGCACGGTGCAGAAGATGTTACGGTTTAGAGCTATGTCAGGATAAGTAATCAATGGTGGTTTTGCTTCATCACCATATACGATGACAGACACACAACCATGACCTGTCCGAATGATATGTTCCTGAATAAAGATTTAACATCACAATGATAATCGTAGCATTTTAATTAGTTGTCAAATGTTTAAAATTGAATATGATATAAGAACTTCAAAAATCAAATAAACAAAATTGCTTAATAACCACTTTAGCTTCTAATCTGGCTTATGAGCTTATATGAGTTTATTATGACTTAAACTATAGATAATAATAACCTCATTAGCTGGAAAACAAGCCCGAAAACAGGTATCTAAGAAATGCACAAAAATCAAAAGAAGAAAAAAGAAACCTTTCCAGCAAGAAAAATAGTTTCCATATCAATGGCAATGGAGTCGCCTGAATCCGCCATGCCCGCCGGAGGGTTGAAATCTTCAATGGCTTGTAGATTAAGCGATTAGCAGTAAAAGGAATTATATGACTTTGTCAACACATATGATTTGGTCAAATCATGTGCTAACATGTAACGGTCATCTTATTTTGATAAATATTTAAGAAAGAGTTCTGAAACGGTCATGAAAACAACAATTAGACCACGTACATTATATCCCGGTAATTTTTTGAAAGGAAAAACATTTTGTTCTGCTCTTGAAAATTGTTTTAAAAAACTATTCCATAGTAACAAATTCCAAATTCTCACCATCTGTCAATTTACTAGGAATAAAAGCTAATAAGAATATACTCCAACATTTAATTAAATGGGAAAAGGAATATAAAACAGCTAAGAATACCATTTCATGCTCAATAATGACCAATTATTATTTATCACTTATCATTATTATCTCCATAAAAATATAATAATAGCTTCTTTTTGTTTGAGATTTTGTTACAATGCTAATCTGAAATTCAAAAACTGATTCACGAAACAAGTTTTAAAAATGTGTTAACCCTAGGAGTGTCGATACAAGAGTAGAGTATATGATGAACCTACACCTACAACTCACATAACAGAAAAACTCTGAAAATGAAATACATCGATCAAAAAAGGGCAAGATGAGAATTCTCATTTTCCTTTAGTCTGAATCTTCATCAGAGGCGGGATCTTCCACTTCACTTGCGCTGCCAGATTTTGAACCCGAATGGTCCACAAGATTGTACCTCTGAAACTTGACTTGATCTTTCTTCTTTTCAACACGTGTTTCTTTTCGTTTCTTCCCACTCTTATTTGTATCAGATTGCATAGAGCGAGCAGCAGTGACAAAAACATCGTTCATGGATCCATCAATTTTTTCATTTTCGTCATTCCCCTTATTATCAAAGAAGAACAGTTGATCGTTATCTATCTTCCCCGTATCTAGCTTATACGACTGTTGGTCAAGGTCAATTGTTGACTTGTAGTGGACTAATTTTGCACGGTGGTTTGACATGAAATCATCGGATAAAGTCAAACCTTGATCCACGAGGTCAAGTATCCACTCTGAAGAAACAGAGAATCAATCAGCAATGTAGAGTGTTAAATATATAAATAAATCAAACCACTTACTTAGGAAGGCCATAGGTGATGAACCCTTAAGTAAACTTGCGATTTCTTGGGTGCCAAGTTCACTTGTAACAAACTTAGTGATAACTGCAGGCAATATAGATCTCGAGAACGCATTTGTATACGAGATGGCCTTTGTATGATCATTGTTTTTCCTAAAACCGAATATACACTTATCAGTTTTTTATATTAGAATTTGTTTACATATACAAAAAAAAAGACAATTTACATACCTAAAAAACTCAACGGCTTCGTGGGTCACCATAAGTCTACCTATAATGTTGTGCTTTATGTGGGTTTTTGGGAGATGACTTATTTTGTCTAGATGGAGGAACGAATAGTCGGGTAATATAACCACATCATATAATATTTTCTTCAGAAATGATTCATCTTCGAAACTCTGTAAAACCAAAATTAAAAGTATACTCATGTTACCAATGTATAAAAAAAGCGAAAAGGGCTAAACTTTAATTGTAACGAAGCATAGTTCCGAGAAATAAATGACTAACCAGTAGGGGACTCAAGGACAAACTCGGTTCAAGCAGCATCGTAACAAGTATATCTAAAACCAAACAGGCAAAATATAAGACAAATAAATTAAACATATAATGCTACGTATAACGGTTTTAAACTACATACAGAGTTAAAATGATATAAAACTAGCAAGAAAACAGAACGATATCCAAAATGTATACACGTATTTACCGAATAAGTAAAAATTACGATATCCGGTTATGGAACAAACAGCCCAACTCCTCAACTCATTCTGCAACTCCTTTCTCGAACTCCCATCATTAAATTTTAATTTCAAACACATTTTCAACAAAAATGCCTCAACAATTACACCACCAGCCAACAACCCAACAACACCATCATTTTCCTCGTTAATCGAATCAATAATCTCTTCACTCAAAAGGGGGAAAAACTGTCTCAATCCACTTTCAGTATCTTCACCAGGAACCCACATTGTAGCTAAATCGCTTAACGGTCTAATCAACTCGCAATCCTCATCACTACTTAATCCCTCACAACATAAACTAAAATAGCCCAATACCACATCAAGAAATGACTTAATCTCTCTATTCACTTTCTTCCCACTTTTCGAATCCAATTCTTTCGACTTCGAATCGATTACTACATTATAAAGCTTAAATATAACAGGTGCAATTAAAGCAATACATACCGAAGAGCTACACGAAGCGGAACAAGATGTAATTAGCTGAAAAAGATCTTTAACAGCTGATAATTTCTCCAAGATATCATTTTTTTGATATTTTTCGGTTCGAAAAGATAGATTTGAGAATACCCAGATGGATTCAAGAAGTGGGTTTGGTTTAAATTGGATAAATTCGAGAAATTTAGGGGTTAAATTGGGTGAATTGGGGCTAGGGTCAAGTAGGGATTGAATTGATTGATTGATTGCTGATTTGTATTCATTGAGTGTGGGATATTTTAAGGTGAGTGATTTGTTGGAGGTTTGGGGTTTAATTAGAGCCATGAAAGAGATTGAAGTTGTTGAAAAAAGATAATGTAAAACCCTAGTTTGATGAGTGAAGGAGAAAGGGGGGAAAGAGCTAGGGTTTATGGAAAGTCTTTGTCAAAATTGCCCCCTTAAGAATAGTTCGTTTAGACCCGTTTATGACTCGTATCTATTTTATCCAAACTCAAATTCGTTTATTTTCGTGTTTTGTTTGTGTAGTGCTTAAATTGTCGGAATTCTATTGACAATAAAATTTATTGTATTCTTTATTTTCTTTAACGTTTCTAATTCAGCATTCCTTTCACTTTCATTTAAGAAATCACAAATACATTCGAAATGTAGAGCTAAATTATGCATATAAATATCTTTTATAGATAACCAATAGGGTTGTTAATAGCAACACGTAGTATAAAGGGTTTTCATAAAGTGTCATACAATCATCACATCGCATGTCTCAACGGGACTACTATCTCTCTCTCAAAGGATAATTTAATGTATGGACAAAGTTAAGAAATAAGATAGGGTCCGATAACGAACAAGTTGAGTTTGACAGAGGAAGAATGGCAGATTGAGATAGAGGTCACATCCTTTTATTTTGCCTTTTTTCATTAGATTTCATAGATTTATTTATTTATATAGTTATATTCTTTTCTATGCAGTCCAACAAGTATACGGAACCATTGAAGAATGCACCATTGTTGTTTCCTGATCTTTGTATGTGTTAATACAAAAGTCCACTAAACCCCTAAGTCCGACTCGAACGAATCTAAGCCTGACCCGTAGTTCGTTTTCCCCTGAATTAACTTCGGAGATCCTGCACTAAGAAAAGACACCAGGTTGAGCGGGGCTATACCCCTGATTCAACTCGGGTGTGAGAGTAAGATTTCTAGTTCGGATAAAAAGATAAAAGCATAAAGCGGAATCCAAATAACTTACGGATACTTACTGTTCACCGGGGTATTTATAGGAGACCATCTGGATAATAGGGTGTTCCCTGAACTTTACTCCTTTTATCCAGCGGTTAAAAGGATGTTCCTTCGTCAGAGCATCTTTCCTTTCCTCTTTTGTTGATTCCTTGTCGTATTCTTTTCGTCTTTTACCCTCTTTGTCGTCTCTTGGCCGAACCATGTATTCCGAACCACCTGATTCGGTCCAACCCGAATCAGGTGGTCGGACCCTATGTCAACAACTCCCCCAAGTCTAGCATTGTATTCCGAAGAAGTCGAGATACAATGCTGGACTTAAGACTGCATGTTTTGTTCAAATTACGGTTGCTTCGGTGTTCTTGCACTTCTTTCCTTCGGCTTGGCCGCTTCCTTCGTGCCCACGCGTCAAATTCCTATGGTTCGAATAATCCAGCTGTCTTTGAACGTTTTACACGTGGCGTATCCTGGTGGTTTGACCGATCCAGCTGTATTGCACCTTCGACACGTGTCGCGTTTCTAGTGGTTTGGACGATGCCAGCTTGCTTCCACTCATCCACGTGTTGTCTGCGTGTCACGCTCCTGTTGTGCCCACGCGCGACCCTTGAGGTGCCTGCCACTCCCCTATAAATAGGGGTGTTCCTTCTTCATTTATTCCTCACCTTTGCTCCGAACCTCTGTCCATTTTTCTTCAAACCTCTTTCTACTCCGGTATTCTTCATCCTTTTTCTACCATGGCTAAAGAATATAAGGAAAATATGAAAGAGATGTTCAATACCATGGCTGCCGAAGATTTCGCCTCATTCTGTAAGACTTATCACATCGATAACTCTTATGGCGCTATCCTTCCCGGAGAAAATGACACTATCCGAGATGCTCCTCCGGGGAAAATTGGCGTTTATTGTGCGTGGTTCGAGTATTCGAACCTTCGGTTGCCCTTTTCTCGTTTCTACCTCGACGTGATCCAATACTTTAAGGGTCACGTGTCCCAGATGAACCCTCTAGGAGCAAACAAGATTACGAACTTCGAGATCCACTGTCGCGCCTTCAACAAAGCCCCCGATCTACTGTCTTTTCGCTATTTTTATAAGGTGGGGCTAAACGGAGATTGGCTCACTGTTGATAAGAGACGAAACGCTCCCCAGTGCATCGATTGGTATCTTTCGTCCTTAAAGAACTGGAAAAACCGTTTTTTCTTTGTCAATGCTTCGGTGGCTCCTATCCGCATGAGGCGGTGTTCGAGGGGTGACGTTCTTACTGATCCGGAGCCTGATAAGAATGACTTGGATCATGAGCTTGTTATGAACTTGCAAACCCATCCTATCAGTGCCCGCTCTTATCCGGAAAGGATACTAGTGTTGACCGTACTAAGCCGGAACTGGACCCGCCCTCAAGTTCGCCCATGTTTGAGATTCGAGGATAAAGGTTCGTTCTTGCTTCCCTTCCTTGTGCTTATGTGCATTTATGTGTTGCTACCAACTAATGTTTATTGTTTCGGAATACAGCGCTTCCTCTTCTATCTTTCCTGGAGATGAAAGACTGGGAAGGCGTGGTGATTGGTTCGGCTCCTCTTGCCTTAGGTGCCCCAAGCTTTTTGACCACGACTCTAGATCGGGTTGTGCTTCCGAATGATGTTATACCGGCACCTTACACTGATGCCGAGGCACGAGCTACTGTTAAGAGGAAGAGAAAGTCTTCCCAATCCAAGAAAGTCATGACGGGTCCCCCTGTTAAGAAGACCAAGAAGATTCCGAAGGTTCCTACTTCCCAGGCTTCAAAAACCAAAGAGAGACATGCTTCTACTTCAGCTCCTTCCCCTCCTGCTAAGGAGCCTAGCCCCGATACTGAGGAGCTTTTTGCTGGCTCCGAGGAAGCTGGTTCGGAAGAGTACGGGCTACATTCCGAAACTGGTGAATCTTCTTCCTCCTCCGATCGTGCCGAATCAGAAGAGTTTGTTTTTGGAGAAAACCCCACTTACTCTAACAGATCGTGCCCTGCTACTCCCAAGGGCAAAACTGAGTCCGAAATAGAGAAGATTCTGGAGGAGGAAGGTCATTCTCATCATGAGGGTGAGGTTGATCAACCTCCCAAGTTATCGAAACAGAAATCCACAGTTTCAGAGGGAGTCGGTGCTGGTTCATCCGGCCCTAGTCCCGGAGGTGAGAAAATTTTGAAAACCCCCGTTCTATCACCGCCAAAGGAGAACCTTGAGGGCTCTAAAGCTTCGCCCGTTGTTATCTCCAGCAGGTCTTCTGCTGAGGCCAAGAGACCATTTCATCCAAACAAGCCATTGTTTCTTCCGAAAAAACGGCTAGCCCGTTTAAGCTTGGCAAAGGAAAGTCTCCTCTCATCAAAGAGAAACAATATACCACCCGAAAGAAAACGCTTGGTGTCAAGGGTGCTGGCAAGCCTGTGAATCCGAAGGGGAAGGAACCGATGGACCAAGAGCCCCTTCTTGAAGCTTCGGAATTGAATGGTGTTGATGCCTCCGTTGCTCGTAAGAAATTTCAACCTCGCTTCAAGGAAGTGTACAACCGCTCTCTGTATACCGATGCAAGTGTTTGTCGGGATCTCCTGGATACCCTGTCAACTCCGGCTGAAGTCATTCGTCTCAACAATACTACTGACTTTGCTTTAGCCGAACAACTTGACTATCTGGTTTCCCAGCTTTTGGTTGTTGCTCCGGAGGTCCGATCGAGGTGGCTGGTTGCCGAGGATGAAGTTCGGGATCAAATTCGATCAATGAAGGCCCTTGAAAGGAATGCCAAGCTGAGTAACCAAAGGGCAGATGCATTGCAGGTTCGTTTTGATGGGGAAAGGAAAGAGCTTGAAGGCCAAGTCTCTCAACTCCGCCAAGAGGTAGAGGAGCTAAAGAAAGCTCGGACCTCCGGCGTCGAGTCTTCCTCTCTGAATGATGATGTTGTCCGGGCCCTGGGAGAGTTGAATGTTGTTCATAGCCGAGCAGTGAAGGAACTGAAGGAGCAGATTACCAATATCTCTTCCGATTTAGCTGCAGCCGAAACCCGAGGCTCTCAGGCAACACGTGACTTAGCTCAGGAGAAGGAGCGTGTTAAGGAACTTGAATCCCACATTGCCTAATTAGAAGCCACCAACGCTACTTTACAGGAAGATCGGAAGTGGTTGATTGTTCAGGGTCCAAGGCATGTGACAGAGGGTGTTCTGAGAAGCAAGGATTTTGTTGAGGCTAGTTCCAATGTGAATGTTGCTCACTACCGTTCAGGGTGTCATGATGGGATCGTTGCAGGCTACAAGGGGCATCGATTGGGGCAGAAGATTACGCAATCCCCCTTTTACGACCCCTCCACCGAAGCTGGCCTTACCGCAGCAAGAGAAACATTTGAGCATACTCGTTATTCGTATCTGGATGCGCTAGCTGCTACCGATACTCAACTGCTGGATGCCTTCAAGTCCGTTGAACCTGTCTTGCCTGATCCGGAAACTCCCGGAGAAGATAATCCTGATCCATGATTATTGCTAGAATGTCAATGTATGCTTAGAATCTGAAAAATGCATAATTTTGTTGTTGTATTATGTATGGTTACTTCGGGGTTTTTAATTCCCCTTTTTGAATGATGATGATGCCTTTTATGTTTTCATGTGTTTTGTCATTACTTTTTACTTTGAATTGCTTGTTATCCTCGAACCAAGTGATTCGGTATTACTTCGAATCGTCATTCGGAATTGCACCTTTATGGTGCACTTGGCTGTTAAGTCAAGCCGTGTTATTTTCCTCTGATTTTGATCCGGTATATGATTAGCAAGCGTAATAAACGAACCAAATGCACTTGTTATCATTCATCGTCTTTCAACGGTAAAAATTGCCTCGAGAAAAACTCGGTATTACAAACTATTACTCGCTAATAAAATGGAATAAACAAAAGAACTTAAGTCCTTGAATCATCAAGACTCTACTTGGCATAAAGGAAGTACAATGTTCTTTCTCCTCGGGAAGACCCCGACATCACATGTAGCACTTTCTCAAATTCATTTCATTCCAGGTTCTAGGTATTGAGGTTCCATCTAGATGTTTCAATTTGTATGAACCATTTCCGTTGTTCTGTATCACCTGGTACGGTCCTTCCCATTTCGGACCCAGTTTACCTTCATCTTCCTGCCTACTTGCTTCATTCTTCCGAAACACGAATTCTCCTTCCTTAAAACTGATCTTCCGAACCTTCTGATTATAATATTGTTCCATCCTCTTCTTGTATCGGGCTTCTCGAACGTGAGCTGCTTCTCTTCTTTCTTCTGCCAACATTAAATTAATACGCAACTCTCCTTCATTATCCACGCTCTCCCGCTGCGCATTCCTGTAAGTGGGCATTCCTATCTCTGGTGGTATCACAGCTTCCGAACCATAGGTCAAGCTGAAGGGTGTTTCCTGTGTGCTTGTCTTTTTCGTGGTTCGGTGCGCCCAGAGTACATTTGGGACTTGATCCACCCAATTACGTTCATATCTCCCCAAGCGCGTCTTGATTCCCTCCACCAAACTTCGGTTTGTTCGCTCTACTTGTCCATTGGCTTGAGGGTGTGCTACGGACGTTTTGACTTGTTTGATTTGCATTTGCTCGCACCACCCCTTGAAAGGCTCATCTACAAACTGCTTGCCATTGTCAGTTACTACTTCGGCCGGTAACCCGAATCTGCATACCACATTTTCCCAGAAGAATTTCAACACTTGAGCTCCTGTAATCCGCGCTAAGGGCTTTGATTCAACCCACTTAGTGAAATAATCCACCGCCACCAACAAAAATTTGATCTTTCCTGGGCCCTCCGGAAATGGCCCGACTATATCCATTCCCCATTTAAAGAAAGGCCACGCTGCTGTGACCGAAATCATGTCACTTTTGGGGAGTTTAGGGATCGGTGCATGGATTTGACACGAATCACACTTTCTTATCTCTTGATATGCATCTTGATGCATTGTGGGCCAATAATATCCCAAGTTCATTACTTTGGCCACCACTGCCCTCGGCCCTGCGTGCATTCCGCAAGATCCTTCATGCACTTCTCTGATTACATAATTAGCCTGTAAGGGGCCAACACACCGAAGCAATGGTGCCAGGTAGTTCCTTCGGAACAATACTCCTTCCATCATGACATATTGGGTGGCCTTCATTCGGATTTTCCTTGCCTCTGTTTCATTTTCAGGCAGCGTGTCGTTAGTCAGGTATTCCACCAAAGGTGTCATCCATGTGACTCCTTCTTCTTCAACTATAACGTTCACTTCGATCTCTTCATCAATGGATCTTCTCTCAATTGCTTCCAGGAAGATGTTACTAGCCAAGGCTTCTATTGCTGCTCCCGCTATAGACGCCACTTTACTGAAAACATCTGCCCTCTTGTTCCTGCTTCTTGGTATTTGCTTGATTTTGCAAGAATCAAACTCCTTCATAAGAGCCACCACTTTGTCTCTATACTTTCTCATCCGGTCATCCTTTGCACAGTATTCCTCATTCACTTGATTTGCCACGAGCTTTGAATCAACATAAACTCGCAATCTTTCCACTTTCATGCCCTTAGCCAACTTCAGTCCGGCTAACACCCCTTCATACTCTGCCTCGTTATTAGAACTTTGGAACTTCAAACGAATGGCATATGCAAATTCCTCCTTCTCCGGACTAGTTAGGATGACACCTGCTCCGGCTCCCTCTTTGCTTGCCGCTCCATCAGTATATAATTTCCAGGTGGTTCCTTTCGTTCTTTTTCTTTTCCCCAACATTGTCTCTGGTTCAGCCAACACTATCCCTTGGTCCGGAATTTCATTTAGAAAGTCTGCCAACACCTGCCCTTTTGCTGTTGTCTTTGGGGCATACTCTATGTCATGGCCTCCTAACTCGATAGCCCATTTTGCTATTCTTCCTGCCATTTCCGGACGAGTCAGTATCTGCTTCAATGGCTGGTCTGTAATTACCTTTATCTTGTGTGCTTGAAAGTATCTTCCTAGTCTCCTTGATGTAAACAAGAGAGCCAAAGAGAGCTTCTCTAACGAGTTGTAGTTAAGCTCCACTCCCTGCAACACCTTACTGATGAAGTAGACAGGTAATTGCTTCTTCTCTCTTTCCACTAGTAGCACAGCGCTTACCACTTCTCCATTGGTTGCTAAGTACACCAATAAGGTTTCTTCTTTTCGGGGTGCCGTTAAGTATGGTAGATTTACTATGTACTTCTTCATTTCTTGGAAAGCCTTATCTGCTTCTTCCGTCCACCTGAAATCCTTCTTGTTCATACATTGCTTCAGTGTCTTAAAAAAGGGTAGCGCTCTTTCGGCAGATTTGGAGAGATATTTTCCCAATGCCACTATCTTTCCATTCAAACTTTGCACCTCCTGTAGCGTTTTTGGTGCCGCCATATTGGTAATAGCCTTTACTTTATCTGGATGGATCCGGATGCCTTGAGGCATGATGATATGGCCCAGAAACTTGCCCTCTTCCACCCCAAACGAACACTTCTTTTCTCAGTACCTCGAATATCTCTCTGATGTCCCGTAACATTGCTTCTTCAGTCTCACTTTTGATTACCAAATCATCTACATAGGCCTCCATGTTTCGGCCTATATGATTCTTGAATGCTTTGTCTATAAGCCTTTGGTATGTAGCCCCAACATTTTTGAGTCCGAATGGCATTTTTTTGTAACAGTACACTCCTTGGTCTGTATGGAAACCCGTCTTGTCTTCGTCTTCTCGGGCCATCTGTATCTGGTGGTATCCTTTATACGCGTCTAAGAAACACTTGTATCGGAATCCTACCAATGAATCCACCTTCAGGTCGATCGCCGGCAAAGGGTACGCGTCTTTGGGGCATGCGTTATTGAGGTCCTTAAAATCCACGCACATCCGCCACGTCTTGTCTCCTTTTGGTACCATGACTGGGTTAGCTACCCATGTCCGGTATCTAACCTCTCGGAGTATCCCTGCTCTTACCAATTGATCCACTTCTTCACATGCCGCCCTACTTCTCTCCGGTGCTAGGACTCTTTTCTTTTGTACCACTGGTTCGGAAGCTTTATAAACACTCAATCGGTGTTCTGCTATCTCTCTTGGTATCCCTGTCATATCTTCCGGCTTCCATGCAAATACCTCCTTATTTTGATTTAACATTGTCACTAACCTTCTTTTGGTTTCCTCCGTCAAAGCTTTCCCGATCGTTATCATTTGGTCCGGAAAGTAGGGATTGACTTGTATCTGCTCATCTAAGGTTTTGCTTTCTTCTACTACTAATCTTTGCACCTGATGGCAACCTCTATTCCCTTCTGAAGTAATGGTGTCTATTCCCCCGGGCGTGGGGAACTTCATCATCCCATGTACAGTCGATGCTACCGCTCCTAACTTCTTCAATCCTGGCCTTCCCAAAATACAATTGTATGGAGACGCAGCTGCTACTACTAAAAAGTTCATGCACACGGTTCGGATTTTCTCTCCCTCCGCCAGCTGCACCGGTAAACATATTTCCCCGATGGAGGACTTTGTTTGTCCGGCAAATCCCACCAATGGAACCTCCTTTACCTTCATTCTTCGTTTTAAGGCAGGGTCCAATTCTCGAAAGCAATGTTCGAACATGATTTCCGATGCACTTCCATCGTTTATATAGATTCGGTGAACTAGATGATCAGCCACATGAGCCTTAATGAGCATTGGGTCATCAGTGGGGTTTATAGCATTCAATGGGGGGAATGCTATAACCTGATTCATCCAATCTCTCAATACTTCCTTCTCTTGCTCTGGTTCGGCTCTATCTACAGCTCGAATCATATGTATCTCCTTCGACTTTCCTCTAGGGCCTTTATCGTTTCTTCCCTGCTTGTTTCCTCCTCTTATGTCCCGAACCAAATGGTTAATTTTTCCCGTTTGAACTGCCTCTTCGATCTGCTTCTTCAGCGCATAACAATCATTCGTGGCATGTCCTCTATCCATGTGAAAGTCGCAATACCTATCTAGGTTCCCTTTTTCTGGAGTTCCTGGAAGGGTTCCTGGAGGTGGTTTAACAAGATTAATCCCCCTTTCCGTGTTCATGATTTGCATTGGCGTCTTTAGCAAGCTGGTGAAGTGCACGTTTCTCCGACTATCTCCTGATCCGGATATAGGATTACTTCGAGGAGAAATGGGGGACATGGGAAATTTCCCCCCGTATCTCTGAGCTCTAGTGGGTGAGCCAAATGATCTTCTTCCTTGTATCGACCTAGGTGTCGGTACTCCTGGCCCTTTCCACGATGCTCCCGAACTTCCTGTCACGCGTCCTCCCAATTCCTCCGTTCGTCCCGATGCTTCCTTTCCCTTGATAAACTCCTTTACCCTTACCATTATCTCCTCTACCGTGCTGGGGACTCTAGCATTGAAAGACTCTATCAGCGTTGGGGGTTTGATTCCTTCCATGAATCCTGAGATCTTCATGGTTTCCGAAGCTCCTTTCACCTGGAGCATCTCCTTCTTCCATCTCTCCACAAACTCTCTAAATCCTTCCCCGTCCCTTTGCTTCGTTTTATGGACATCTGTCGGTCCTTTCAAATATTTCCTTTGCTGAGTGAAGAACGATCCAAATACCACTTCTAGCTCTTTATAGCTATCTATCCGTCCTGGTTCTAGCGCTTGGAACCAAATTCGCGCTGGTCCGACGAGTGTCTGCGCAAACATACGACACCAAACAGGAATTGACCATAGCTCCGTCTCGGCAGCTCCGGCAAAGGTGTTAAGATGATCATCCGGATCCCCGGATCCATCATAGGTTCTAATGATACTGGGCATTTTTGTCTTTGGTGGAATTGGGAACTTAGCTATCCTCTTTGTGAATTTGGAGGAGAAATCCGACTGGTACGGCAAACTTAAATCCTCCTCTTCATCTTCCGATTCCTCCTCTTCATCGAAGTTCAGCTGTTTTCCCCTAAATCTCTCCTTCTGAGAGCCTTCTCCCATCTTCCCTTTCATCTTTCTCAATGACTCTGTGCGTTCGTGTCCCTCTACTAATGCCCTCAGCAGATCTATGTTATCTCTTACGAACTTGGTCGAAAATTCCCCGTTAGTTTCAGTTTCCCTTTCAGCGTCCTTATCAAAGCTTGGTCCATCGTTGTTTGTTAGGTTCATTGTATCAGCTGGAGTTTCCATTTCAAGTGAGTGTTTTCTTCGGTCCCACGGATGGCGCCAAAATGTTAATACAAAAGTCCACTAAACCCCTAAGTCCGACTCGGACGAATCTAAGCCTGACCCGTAGTTCGTTTTCCCCTGAATTAACCTCGGAGATCCTTCGGTGATCCCTAGCTCGACTGGCATGCACTAAGAAAAGACACCAGGTTGAGCGGGGCTATACCCCTGATTCAACTCGGGTGTGAGAGTAAGATTTCTAGTTCGGATAAAAAGATAAAAGCATAAAGCGGAATCCAAATAACTTACGGATACTTACTGTTCACCGGGGTATTTATAGGAGACCATCTGGATAATAGGGTGTTCCCTGAACTTTACTCCTTTTATCCAGCGGTTAAAAGGATGTTCCTTCGTCAGAGCATCTTTCCTTTCCTCTTTTGTTGATTCCTTGTCGTATTCTTTTCGTCTTTTACCCTCTTTGTCGTCTCTTGGCCGAACCATGTATTCCGAATCAGGTGGTCGGACCCTATGTCAACAGTATGCAACTTTTTTGATGAAAAGTGTCGATTTTTGGAAACTTTGATTGTCGTTGAAGCCCGAAACGGTGGCTACTGGATTAGGAAATGGTGGCTGCTGGATTAGGAATAGGGGAAGTAATTATGGTCTCATGGGTTGATAAAAAAAAACATGTACTTTAGCTTTGTCTAAAACTCTACTGATACTTTGCGGTTAGCTGTAGATTAATTATAAATTGTGTCCATTTTTTTGGTTTTAATTTATGTTGCTGATGAATTTAAAGATTCATGTTATGTATTATGATTCATTTTGTTTGATCTTAATTTGTGACCATTTGTCCAAACTTTATTTTTTTCATATGGCTACGGATTTAACTTATTTTTTAATCTTTTTATGTTTTTAAACTTTTTAACATCTTTTTTTATATGAAATCATGTAATTCATAAAATATTAAATAAACTATTTTAGTCCTCGGGTAAAATAATAATTTTCTTTCATTAAGATTAACAAGTTATTTTTATTCAGAGCCACATTTATGCAGAGCCTTTAAACTACATAGGATTTGGAATCATTCAGCTCTAAGTCATTTTGTGTTATCAAACAGCCCGTTAGCAAATATTGTTTTCGCTGTTTTTTCTTATAATGATTTAGTATTTTAGCTGGTCTTGAAAACAAAAGGTCTTGTTTATACTGGGCCTAAATATAAATTTTGAAGCCCAATATAATAATATATCATTTTAAAATCCATTGAACCACATCGGTCCATAAACAAGCTTGACTTTCAAAGGGAAAAAAAAACTGTTATAAGTAAAAGGCCTTTTGTTTCTAAATTCACATATGTTTAAGTTAAACTCACGATCATTGACTTATCAGAAAATATTTGAACCTTTCAACAAGTTATTAAATTTTTGAATAAACTCATTTAATTGCCGTTTGCCAAGCATCTTATGTTTACAATCTCAAAACAAAATCCCGACTCGTTCTCTTCTTCAATAAATAGAAAACGGTCACTTATCAACAATATGCTTTCCGTTTCGTTCCAATGTCACTATTATGACCAACATATTTTCTATAAAATGTGTTTGATAATGACTTCAATCCGGTCAAACAAATTTTTAGTTATCTTAAAAACACGTCAGCGCTTACTTTTAACAGTATATTGATAATTGATAATAAAATTATGAAATAGTCACAATGATAAACAACACAAAGCAAGATCGTCCCTGAGTTTTCAGAGACCCCGAACAATCTTTATTTAATAAAATGAGGCCTTAAAATAGAAAGGCTCAAAGAAGAAACATGTCCATTCATAAAAACGAAACCTTAAAATTAGATATTTATATAGAGAATATAAAGATCGAACGTAAATATTATCTTTTCAATAAATAATTTCAATATCTTTGTGCTCAAAGGTTTAAACAATTATATTTTCAATTGAAATCGTTTATTTAATCTATCACTTTTCGATATGTATGGTACTCGTACATGTAAATGCAATGAGGACATTTCGTATACTGGAGCTGCAAACAAGTCAGAGTATTTTGACGGCGTGCCATACCGTCATCACAAGGCAAAGCCATGACGGAACCATGACGTCATGCCCACTTCGGCCCTTAAAAGAAATCTCTCTCTCTCTCTCTCTCTCTCTCTCTCTCTCTCTCTCTCTCTCTCTCTCTCTCTCTCTTGATGGTATAATACTATCGCAAGTGGAGTGATCGAATGTCGAAACCATGATATCATCAAGGTTATTCGTCAACATATCTAACACTAATTAGTACTATCAATATAAACATGTTTACTAACAAGTTTATAACTCATCGGTATGTGAGTGACTTATTGATTTGGAGGTCATGGTTCAAATCTCGGTTAGGACAACTGAATGTGTGTTTGCAATATTTGCCTTTCTAAAAAAAAACTTATAACTCAGTTAGTGTTTTAACATATTAATTAGTTTATGCAAAGTGTGAGTTTGGTAGGAGGTTTATAATGGTTATAAACTTTTATTTTATAGATAGAGATAATTGCAAAAATCGTCATATAGTTTATGCTAAAATGTACTAGTAGGCTAGTAGCTTATGACTAATCATTTTATTGGGAAAACTTAATGTTCAATTTGTGCCTGCTCGATTGAAATGACTAAAATGTCCATTCTTTTAATTATTAATTTCATATTAAAAGACAAATATTCTCGACATTTGACATTAAGTAAGAAGAAATTGAAAAATAAGTTTCCGCACATTCATGATTAGTGCAGCTAATGAATATCTTGGACTATGAAGAAAAGCAGGATGTCCATGACGTGTACGTGTCGGATGAACTAAAGTTAAAAGCTCTTTTGATATATAGCTCTGATTGGTTGTAGGGCTTCATATTTGTATTTTAAAAGAAAAAAACTTCAAAGAAAAGTTGTTTACAAAAAGATTAAGGCTACATGGGTAGAGAAAGATTTTCATTTTTTTCATCTCTATTTTTTTTAAGACTGAAACATATTTTTATAATCTAGAAAACAAATAAAAATTATAAAAACGTATTTAGATGGGTAAAAGTGTTTCCACTTTTTGTAAGAAAATTTTTGAAAAAGAGAGCTAGAAACAATAATTTTTTTTTTCCAAAATTCTCGCATTATAGGTGAAAAGTGGAGGTTTTTGTATTTACTAAAAAAAAGCTTTTGAAAAACTCATTTTGGAAGGTGTTTTTTGTTTTTTGTTTTTCCCGTGAGTGTTTTTTTAAGAAATGAACAATTTTCTACAACTAAGACAACCTATAACTTTTAAAAATAAAACTACCAAATAAAAGTTGTCGTTTATGGTCTACAACACAATCAATATGTACCGCTCTTAGCACTATTAATGTCAAACATACCCTTTTATTATTTTGTTTAAAATTTTGGAAATAATTTTAGTTTTTCTATCTTTAAAACCGTTTTAGTTATACAATTATCAAACGAATAAGAGATCTGAAGAAGAAATATCTAAGAAAGGGTTTGTTTATGTTAGGCCTAAATATATATTGAAGCCCAATATAACTTATATTATTGCAAACTCCATTAAATAAAGTATTAGGCATGCTCACATTTGGCCATTTGGGTCCAAAAACAAGCTTGAATTTCACAACAGCAACAACAAAAATAAATTGAATAAACTCATTTGATTGCCATTTGCCAAACATATTTAGTTTACAATCTCAAAACAAAATCCCTTTTTTTCTTCAATTAAAAGAAAACGGTTAAAGTCACTTATCAACAATATGCTTTACGTTTCGTTCCAATGTCACTATTGCGACCAAAATATATTATTTATAGAATGTTTTTTATAATGATTTGGATCCGGTAAAACATCTTCAATTAAAAGAAAACGGTTAAAGTCACTTATCAACAATATGCTTTACGTTTCGTTCCAATGTCACTATTATGACCAAAATATATTACTTATAGAATGTTTTTTATAATGATTTGGATCTGGTAAAACATCTTCTCAATCATCTTAAAAACACACTCATATTAATAATTTAATTATACATTAGTCACCCTGATATAAAACGGAAAGTACATTATCAATTATCGGCTTTCACCAAAAATAAATTTGCTTATCTATATTAACATGAGAATCGATTTATGACGAAGCATCTATTGTATCTATTGTATAAATCGCAAAAGCCGACAAAATACGTGCATGTAGACTATATCTTATCTACGTATAATATGGCACCGTACAAGCAACTTAAAAAAAACTTGTAGCGACTTGAACTATAATTCAACATTACATTCCCAATACTTGGTCAAAATGTATTAAATTAAATATTTGTAATTTAAAGTCCCAATGTCATATAATAGTGGTAGAGTCCATGGCTCCTTTCAGCTGGCTTACGACTGTATATTCATATTATATGAATACCAACAAATATATAATATAAATACCAACAAACCCAACTTGGAAAATATTTAATCCAAAGTTTTTCAGTGAATATTTTAATTATTTGCTTCAAATAATTCATAGTTAAAGTTTTAAGTTTATTAATCATTATGTTTGTGTTAAACTGATAATCTTGTTGTTAGTTTCGTCTTTAGATTTATCAATCATTTTTCTGAACGATAAGCGTTGAATAGTTATTGGCGTTCGGTTGAAGTAAGACTCGAAAGGGGCGATCCAGTATTTGTGAAGCAAATTGCCAAGTGGGAAGGAAAGGTTATATAATACGTTAGGTGTGTTTGTTGGACTAAGAACATGCAAAAAGGTGTTTTTTGGCGCGTATTGAGAACGGGAAGTTACTAAATACAAGTGGGACTTGGAGAATGAGATAACGAAGATATATGAATAATAAATTAAAATGTACATAAAATTAATTGCAAATTGGTATGCACGCACGTCGAAGAAGGAAATAACCGATTAATTTTTTTTCTCTTAACAATATTTTTGTTTTTTCTCGAAAGGCATGGTTTATCGAAGAGCCATGCCGTCTTACTTTGACGAAACTTAACCACTTGTAGCTCGATTATCCTTGTATAAACATGTACCTAGCAAGTTTATTTAATGTAGTCTAATTAAGCATGTTTAATTTTTCATAACGTGTTACACGTATGATCAACAAAATGTAGGAGAGTTGAAAAATGTGAGCTACGAGATTTTTTTTACTCGCAGGTTGCGGCGAGATTTAAAAATCATACATAGTTGAATGTCAAATCAAATAAAAAAAATTGTAATATAAATATTATTAAATTACTATTTTCAAATAATTATAACTTAAAAAAAAAAAAATTAGAAATACGAATTATTTAAATTGACAGTTAAATAAAAATATACATTTTTTCTTTGAATAACACAAAAAAAAAACCATTATGCTAAATTTTTTTTATAAGAAATACATTTATATTTTTTTGTTATGTTTGTAAAATATAGATTAAAATAATTTTTTTTTTGTTTACGTGTAGATGCAATTATAAACGACTTTTCATTTAAACAAATTTATTGTTTGATTTTAATTTATTTAGATTAAAAAATACCAATATTTTAATAACCTAAACTTAAAAACAAAACAAAAAAACAAAAAAACTCATTATTCATCATGTCATTCAATGAATAATTAATTTTTTTTTGGTAAATATTAGATTTTGAATATTACAAATGTACCATTTTACACTTCGATGCACCATAACCATTTGGGCATCATTTGGGAGAAAATAATAGTGCTTGGTAGGATTGATTAGATTATGAGGCGGTTAGGCACGTTATGTTGTCTCTAAACCGAATATGAAGAAAAATAATTTGATTTTTGTAAATTTCATAATCGATTGTTTTAGGATTTCGATGATTCTGGTTAACTCCGTGGTGATTTAGTTTGAGATTGCGCATTTAACGGTGTTGTTTTAGAACGGGAACACACAAACGGAATGATCCAATGCTAGAAAGACATTACCAAGTAATCTCCAAACACCCTTATATTACTTCCAATCTCCTCTGGTCGAAAAGCTTTAAATAAATACAACAAGGATTTCAAAAAATGAAAATCCTAAACACGTTTGAATAAACTTACTGTTTAACGGCCTCTACGACGTAGAGGATCAAAGTCTTACTCCGTAGAGCCGAGGTTGGAAAATCCCAAGTTGCTCGTCATACGGCGTAGGAACTAAAAGTTATACATTGTAGTGAGCCAAGTTGCTCACTTGTTGACTTGACCTCTTTGTCTCCAAACCCGCACATGAAAATGCCATATAGCCAAAAGTCCATAAAATGCATTTTGGGTTACTACTTTATGTTTGATATAACTAATTGGAGTTGGGGTTTGAGTTAGAGTTTACACATGCATACGTATGTTATGGAACCGTATGACCGTGAGAAAGTCGAGATGAGAAAAGCTCAAATCCACTCCGAGTTCGCCGAACAACATGTTTAAGTTTTTATAAGATTTTCATTGTAATCTTTTTTTAATTTCTAATTATTGAAGTGCATTTTTATCTTTAATTAACTCAATAGTTATTTATATTTAATTAAATGTTAATTTTATTTTATAAAATTGTGTTTAGTAAAAAAAAGAAAATTTTAAAACACTAGAGGCTCGAATTTTTTAATTGGATGGTTAGGGCAAGTATTTCAAGGTTATGTGTTGTTCAAACGTTATACTAACGTGATAAACCTATTTAATGTAATGACAACTTTTTGGTGTTATTATTAATAGTGTTTTACGATAAATTTTGTTCCATTGAACCGTAATAACTTATAAGGTCGCAAATTGACCTTATGTTGCACACATGCAAAGACAACAATTTTCGAAACTCCAAACTAGCAAAATTCTTTCACTCCTCCATTTTGCACGACACGACTTTCCTTATCTTCCAAACTCTAACTTGACAAATATGCATGACGTGCAACGTAACCATTGTGTAACATGTGACTCCTATGTAATGTGAATCAAAACCGCACAATGTACTATTCACAGGGGCGGTTTAAGGTTCTATAATTAAGGTCTTAAACGAGCTAGTTATTTAAGACCATATGCAATGTTTTTAAACACTAGGACGACCGTTTTTATATAGAATTTTGCAACACTTACACCATTGTAATTTTGATAACTTTTTTTAATTTTGGGGCCTTAAACAATTTAGGGCCTAAAGTATTGGGTTTAATTGTCTTATGACGACGTTTTCTTTCGCTAGCCAAGTTACCTTTAATTTATCAAAAACCACGTCTAGCAGAGGGAATAACTTATTGTATTATATTCTAACAATTAACAATAAAGGGAAGAACTCATTGCTTTATATGCTAACATTTAGTTTATCATTTTACTAATGTGGGACATGAATTTGCACCCAACAATTCTCCCCTCAAACCCAAGTTCCACCTTTTGGACGTCCCTTCAACGACGGTCCACTTGATCCAACATTTTTCATTCCACCAATAAACCATCGAGACAAGCTCTCATGATTGTGGCCATCAGGAAGACTTTCGATACAAAGCTCCAGGATCAACTTCGCTTCAACCGAGCAGACCGCTATAGAGGGAAGAGTCCATTGTCTTATATGCTAGCATTTAGTTTATCTTTTTACCGATGTTAGACATGAGTTTGCACCTAACGTTTCTAATGCAAAACACAAAATAATTGAATCCTCTACAAAAACTATATCGAAATTTAAAATACTTATGTGGAGAAACGTACATCACAAATTATAAAACCTAAAAAATTGATTAATAAAAATGTACAACATGCATGTATGTATACATTATGAAATCTTATACGCGGTTTTTTAATGTAAGTTTATATGTATTTTTTTGTATTAGAATTAAAGTGTAGAACCAGGCTGGATGTTCTTAAGGATTTGGTAAGGGATATGGACATAAGAAGATAAGAGGAAATTGAGTTGTTAAACTATGAAATCTTATGACATAACCAATATTTTAACCACCCTTAAATATACTCCATTCAAGTATACACTATCTTTGATTCCTTGCCACAAGATTTCTTGTTAAATTATTCGATCATATTAATATCTATGAAAACATTGAAAGTTAAAAAAAAACAAGTGTTCTTTTGATACCCTAAAGATACCCTGGAGATTTTATATTACTAAAAGTTGTATCCATAAATGGGCAAGAAAGGTTTTAAGTAAGTGAGTTTAATAATATTCTTGGGTATTTTGATATATATTTGAACAATATTATTTTTATTATAAAGTATTTTGATCTAATCCATGTCGTTTGGGGTAACGAAATCAGTATATGTGTGTTCAATCTTGTCGAAACAAAGATGAAATTGTGGTGATCCATTTAAGGGACGTTGCCCCCTTGAACCCCAACGTTGCCCCTTGACCACACACGTTGTATAATACTCATATAAGTCTACATCCCTGTCGGTCGCCTATTCCGGAATACCTTTGAACCCTAATACTAAACTAATTGCGGAATAACTAGTTTATGCGTATGTATGGTGAAGAACAGTTGATATAACCAAAAGAATGATTCTATTAAGCTTACGTGTTTGATTACAACCACGAATAGAACCTAAACAATCGATTACAAGACTTTAACACTCAAGAACACTTAGTTACGTGACCTAGGGTTAGCTCACGTACATATTCTCTGATATGAATGCTCTGACAACTTTCAACAACAGCATTTATGATCCCGAGGCTGCTATTTATAGGCAGCACGAAAACCTAGAAGAGTTACGCGCACGTAACTGTCTGGGAGACAGTTACGCGCGTAACTCTCTAGTTACGGGACCGTAACTTAGTTACGTGACCGTAACTCAGTTACGCGAGGGTAACTGTTAGTTACCCTCCGTAACTCACGTAAATGCGTATTGGACTTTACAACTCGATCTAATTACATTCTAACTCGACGACACATTCTAATGAATACAACTACAGACAATAATGTTCCAACAAACTCCCCCTTGGATGTAGCTTGTATTCTTCAAAATTTTCTTGAACTTTTGGTGTCGAGAGATCGAGAGTTGATCCTTTAAACTTCACGAGAACTTGTACGGTGTATAGTCTGCAACCGATAGCTTGTGAATCTTTCTGACAGCTAATCTTCATCATTAAGCAACGCGGCTCCATGAATATCAGCTTCGAGTCCTTGACTTCCAGGAAGTGCTAAACTCTTCAAGATCCGATCCTTAACTCTGTAAACCTGGCTTACAAAGATAAAACTGACCAAATACGTGTTTTTGTTCTTTAAACTGATAAAATTTCTCATTTTTCAGAAAACACGTGATAAAACCTTTTAATCATAAGCGATACGTGACAACGAAGAAAATAAACGCAGAAATAAAATCTTTTTGGAATTTTGTTTGTTTTCTTAACCTAAGACCGAAAATCTTTTTGTGGTTTTCAACTATAAGCTATTTACACTACTTTAGCAACCTACAAAGAGCAAATCTTTTTCGTTAGGGATTAGTTTGCTTTTAGGATCATATCGCAGAAGTCGAATCACAAGAATCAGCCGATTATTAGTATATTTGTCCTCTTAAATACAACATAGATATCATATAAAAAATCTTTCGATTATTTAGATTACAACTGTTTATATGGATCCCACTTATATTTACACTTAGCTAAATCCGGGCTTCCCTCAAAGCGTCATCAAACTTCCAGTATTTATTTAGAAAACCCGTCACCTTATTCCTATTTTATTAACTTTATTGAAGCTTAATAAGCTTTATTGACTCGTGAATTCCTCCCTCTGTCTCTGCCGTTTATCAAGTAAGCACCAAGAGTTATGGAATTCTTATTTGACTCTACTCTCCCCTTTATACTAACTGCAAGAAAACTATGATTTCGCAACCTTATAGAATCCAGGAGCGCCTCAAGGATATGAGTTTTACTTAGATTTAATTATTTATAACTCCTCACCTTTATACTAACTTCAAGGAAACTATGATTTCGCAACCTTATAGAATCCAGGAGCGCCTCAAGGAATTTTTGAGTTTTAATAATTATATTAATAAAAAACTCTTTGAGTTTTAGAAAAAACGATTTATTAATTTTTTTGTTTTTCTCTCAATTTTTCTTTTCCTCGCTTTTTCTATTACTCTCAGATACTTATTATGTATATATAATAATATCCTATGGTGACAGATTCCAGGCACACCGAAAGTTTTCAGCTTATCACGGAGATGAACAAACTTAACCGTGTTACCCAATAGAAACAGGTTCGGAAAATTGTTTATATGATATTGGCCGTACCTACTAATACATCGAACAAACACTTATGATTCTAAGTTTTAAAATCTGCGATGTACTATCATTTCCTAAGGTTTTTACAAACTTTCTCCCCCTCTTTTTATGTTTTTCTGATTTTTATTGTTTTTCTGATTTTTCATAACTATACAAATCCTAAAAACTTAAAAAGAAAGGTTTCGAAGTCACGATCAAAACGATTTAGGTTTTTATCAATTTGGACGCTTTATACTCAATTGAGATTATGTAATCTTTGACTCAATGAGTTTCAAAAACTTTAGACTCAGTCGAGATTATTTAACTTTAGACTCGACGAGTGTCAAAAACTTTAGACTCTTTTGAAAAGAGTTTTGCATTTAAGCAAAACGGTTTTTGTTCGAGTTCGCAACTGTTATATGTTGCGAAGTCTAAACACTTTAAACTTTAAAATATAAACATGTAAATTAAACTTGAAAGAGGAAGTTTGAAAGCAAACCGGACCACGTAACTCAAATAGGAATCAAAAACCTACCGAATCACGCATCACACACATTACAAACAATCATTCAAGTAAAATAAACATCGATATATCAAAAGATGGTAACAAATATTACAGACATAAGAATATTGTTTGAGCTGGGAATTTAAGAAATACCAAAAAGCCAGCTAATAATCTGCAAACAAAAATCTACGCCGCATCCTCCTGCACCAACGGCAAATTCTTCGAGTGGTACCCCTTTTCAACACATATGTAGACCACATGAGAGAAGACATGGCCAAACGACTTCTCATTCCATGCTGAAAAAATCGTCTTCTGATTCAGCCGCTTCAGATCTTCTTCGGAGAGGCAGAGAAGATGGATAGGATCATAGATCCTTAGTAACACTTTCCCATCGATATCGGTCATCACTGCCTCCCGAGTCTTCTCATCAAAGAACCAAGAATCAAGGTCTGCCAAGAAATCCTGAGGCAGAGAAGGCATCCTGATGCGCTTAAGGTGCCTGACCTCTGGATATATGTGCTGCACCTCTCGCCTCCCCGTCTTGGGATTCTTCGTCTTTAACTTCTTCTTCACGGGCTTGGTAAGGTGAAAATTCACATACTTTTCATAGTATATGTCTGCCCGCAACTGAATGTAGAAGAGCTTCGAAGCATCTGAAGTAAGATTCGTCGGTTCCAAGTCCGCGAGGCGCCTCAACTCATAATAGGGCAGAGAGTTGAAAGTGGCGTACTTCATCCTCATATACTGGACCCCATCTATCCTCAGCAGGGCAAAGAAGTCGGTATTATCGATGTAGCGCCATGAAAGAATGAGCTTTTTGCACTGGCCTACAAGATTGCAACTCGCGATAACACCAACTTTGTCAAACACCTTGTGATCTATCTCCCGCCCTCGGCTATCAACATAGTGAACATGAGTCTTCACGGGAGGAGCGGGAACTGCTGGGGGCTCCGGTTCGCTTGCTTCTTTAGACTTCCTCTTTGAACCAGAAGAGGAAGCAGATTTGTCTTTCGCTCCAGCCTGGGATTGTGATGCGGTGGCTTTCTTTAACCTTGCTGAATCGACCTCGTCCTCGGAGTCCTCAAACATAGTACAACTCCCGTGGACCATAGAGGCTGCATCACCCTCCTGCATCGGAATCGCATCGAACCTGGGAACTACAGTAGTAGAACCTTGAGCAGACATAGCAGGTCGAGCTGGCTGGATCGGATGAGTATGTGTACCTGCAGTAACTAAAACAAAGGCAAGGTTAGGGTTAGCAGTCTCCCCCTCAATTGGTGCTTCCTTTTCCGGAGATCCTGGATCTTTTGCAGAACCAGAAGCGGATTCACCGTGTTGCGCCTGTTCCGAAGGATCTGCCTTGCCCTGATCTCCCGAACTCATGCGAGAAAGACCACCGACACCACCCATGTCATCATCAGGCTTTCCCTGATCGCCTTTATCGTCTTTACCCTCCTGATCATCTTTCGGGGCATCGTCTTTCTCTTCATCATCATCATCGTCATCCTCATCATCGTCTTCTCCTTTCTCGCCTTCCTCCTTCTCTTTCGCATCTACCAGCTCATCAATGCGCTCTTGGATGTGGTCATATTCTCCCCGAACCACCGAAACCTCTTGCTCAAATCCTGCAATCTTCTTCTCCAATCATGCAATCTTTGCATCTCGAGCTTTCACTTGACCTTCGAGCTTCTTTATCCTCGTGGTATGCTCGTTGAGAGAAGTCTGGAAGGTCGCCAACTGAATCTGCATCTGACTTACCAGATCACTTAAACCAACAGTGATCTGAGGGCGAGAGGAGCTGCCCGATGGAATAGAAGTCACAACTGGTGGAGAGGTGGTGAGTATCGGTGGAGTAGGTGTGAATTTTGGTGGTGGAGGAGGTGTAGCAATGACCGGTGGAGGAGTGGTGATGATTGGTGGTGGAGTGGTGGTGGTGGTGGTTGATGGAGAAGTAATCACTACCGCTTTCTTTGACTTCTTGATCAGAGGAATATCAGAAGAAACCTCAGGTGAATCTGGAGTGGAGCGAGGGCGCTTGATTGCTGATGCTGGCGGAGATTGCTGAAAAGTACCAGGCTGAATACCCACGAACTCAGCTTGCTTGGATCTCACAGAACGCAGAGGCTTCGGGGAAGGAATCACCGGTTGTGGTTCCTTAAACATAACACCCTTAGCAGCCTTTCCTTTAACTTTCCCTGCCTTCACTATTTGCTTCATAAGCCTGTTGCGTCTCGCACTATAATCACCCACTGACATAGTCCTCTTGAGAACTACCAAGTCATCCAATGCTTGCTCCAACTGCTCTGTGGTATCGAGGAGTTCAACGGTCTCCTCCGACCCAGCGTCACTTTCACTGCCATCATCACCCCCTGATGCAGAATATTCTGAAGCAGATTCCTCGACAATATCGACCTTCTTCTTTCCTTTACCCTTTCCCTTTTTCTTGCGCTTGCTCGAAGCACCCTCAGTATCAGTATCGGAAGCCACAGTCTTGGAAGACCTCCTAGACTTGGTCTGCTTCGGGGAATCAGGAGTCACCAGATGATCATATGCTGTAAGTGCTGGTGCGGGGAAGGCAGGATCAATCAACGCTCCCTGAAGGGGTAACTCTTCACCAACCCCTCTGCAGTCTGCAAAGTATCGGGGGTTTATCCTCTGCGCCTTTCCAAACGGACCGGTATAAGGAAGATCCGGGAGGAGATGATCTATCATCAATGTCACAAACCTTGGATACTGAGCAAATGTCTTCTTCTTGTCCTCTAGATTCCAGATCATGTTGTTGAGGATGAATCTAGAGATGTTGTACTTGTGGTTGAAGACTAAAGAAGCCATCAGCGACTGACCCCGTCTATCCAACGAATCATAACCCCCTTTCCACTTTGACATGCACATAATAATGGTGTGCATCAGAAACCGATACAGCACCGGCATGTTGGGCTTAATATACTGGAGGGAATCCAAACGGCCCGAATACCCCATCTGCCTAAAGCACCCAAAAATCGTCTTCTCTGGCAGCATATCAGTAGCATCAGCAGAGTCCTGGAACTGAAGAACCGTGCGGATCACCTCCTCAGTAACTACCACTGGAAGACCCCGAACCTTCGAATCAATGGAAGGTGGAGAAACGGTCGTATTAACTCCAGCGTTTCTCCAGAACTCGCTAATGAGAGCCAGCTTCAAATCTGGGTCAACTCGTAGAGCGTAGGCCATTGGGCTTCTAAGTAAGTAGTTGATAATGCCCTCGAACCCTTCTCCTTTCTCAGCAGATAATAATGCTACTGAGTTGTGCCTCTTCATGGCAACATCCTTCTTAGGCGCCATTCTACACACAAAGACAACAACCTCGCAAAAAAGTTAGTAAACGCACAGAAACAGCTAAAAGACATTGTAAACAACATCCTAGACATGCATAGACTATTTTTGATTGAAAAGAAGTTACACTGCGATCGATAGAATCAGTTACGTTAAGCAAATGGAATTTGCAAAACAGATGTGAATCTGTTCACAGTTACGTGCACGTAACTGTATAGTTACGTGCCCGTAACTATATCAAGTAACTAATCATTTTTGAAAAATTTGGGCAGCATAACTGGACAATTCAAAGGTCGAGAACTTTTTCTTTAAACAGATACGTGCACGTAACTGGGAGATACGTGCACGTAACTGGGAGTTACGTGCAGACATAAAATTCTTGAAATATGAGTTACGGGCACGTATCTATCAGATACGTGCCCGTAACTAGCAATTACGTGCAAAACAGAACTATGTGGGTATCTCAGTTACGTGCACGTAACTATTTGCAGAAAACAGCTTTTTCAAACGTTTCGAGTAACTCAGAATAAGCCATAATTTTTATCTTAAAATCATATCGTAAGCTGTATTCCGAGCAACATTGTCTTTTTAAACTTCACGATTTTAACAGTTATGAAGAAAATTTAGGCAAAATCGTGATTTTTAGGTCAAAACCAAATTTTTTCTTTAAACCTATGATTTAGGCCGAAAATCAGTAATCAAAACATGATATGGTATTCGAAAATCAGTGTATGACGTTTGATCATCATCAATTTCATGTTCCATTTACTGATTTTGGGGTTTTGATTATTGACTACCCAACCCGATACCCACAGCAGCCAAACACCCCTTTACACTCGAAATGGAGTCGAGAAAATCATACCGTGATGCTTAGATAGTGATTCCGAGCAAGATAGATACGAAAATTGAGTGAGAGTGATGGTAACTTGCAAAATCGCCGAGAGAGAAGGGTTTATCGAAAGAGGGTTTTTGAAAAGATGTGATGTAACAGTGAGTTTTCAACCCTTTATATACTCTTTCTCTCTCTTAGTTACGTGCACGTAACTGGGAGTTACGTGCACGTATCTATCACACACACATATAGTTACGTGCACGTATCTCTCAGTTACGTGCGTAACTGACAGATACGTGACACAGTTTCAAAATTGTGTGTTTTTCGCGCGTTTTTCGATTTTAAACTTGTTTTAATGGACGTTTTTTATCTTTAAACTATTACTGAATAATAGAAAACAAGTTTTTAACCTTTAAACTCTATCCAAGAGATAAAACGACCATTTGCAAACCTTTACACTTTATCATGAGATAAAGAACCTTTACACTTGACGGGGAAGGCATGTGATCAATCGAGCATGTTTAAGCACTCGGAGCCTTCCAATCGTCAAGAATGAAATCAGAAACCGTCTATTCAGGAGAATGTGATCCATAACGCGTATGTAAGCTCATATGATTCCTCCTGTCACTGCAAATCACTTAAAAAAAACACGAGAACCGTAAAATGGAAAAAGAAAAGCTATAAACCTAAGAAAAATTAAAATCTTTTTGTATTTTTAATTTTAAAGGACTTAGAGATTAAACTACAACTTAAACCAAAAATCTTTTTGAATTTTTGAATTTTTTTTTTTAAAAGACTTAAATATTTACAAAAATGATGGTTCGTGTCAAGCGATTTCTAAAATGGTGAGACGGTTTAACTTGATCAACTCTTCAAATCGCCCCTTATGAAAAGCTTTTGTCAAAAGATCGGCCTTTTGATGTTCGGTGGCGATTTGAAGCAACGTGATCAAGTTCTTATCATAGCAATCCCGAATGAAATGAAAAAGAATACTGATATGTTTCGTTTTCGAATGTTGCACCGGATTGCGTATGATGCACACTGCTGCTGTGTTATCTATATTGATAGGGGTGCGAGAAACAATCAAACCATAATCGCGAAGCTGATGCTGGATCCAAAGAACTTGAGCACAGCAACTTCCCGCTGCAATGTATTCAGCTTCCGCAGATGATAAGGATACCGCGGTTTGCTTCTTGCACTGCCACGAGACTAAACGCGATCCAAGGAACTGACAGCCACCAGTCGTGGACTTCATGTCAGAATTGCAACCCCCATAATCAGAATCCGAATACGCCGTCAACTCGAAGTCTTGATCGTCATACGGATACCAAAGACCGAGAGTAGGTTTCCCTTTGAGATAGCAGAGAATCCTCTTCACAGCCTTTAAGTGACATGCCTTAGGCGCAACTTGATAACGCGCCCACAAAGACACAGCAAAAGTGATATCCGGACGAGACGCTGTAAGATACATCAGTGAGCCTATCATCGACCGATATAGCTTCAGATCTACAACTTCATCGTGAAGTGCTGGACCAAGTTTGTGATTAATCTCAAGAGGAGTGCTAACCGGTCTGCAGTCTAGCATCTCGAAACGAGTTAATATGTCTTGCACATACTTGGTCTGATAGATGTAAATTCCTTTCTTCGATTGTTGAACTTGCAAGCCCAAGAAGAAGTTCATTTCACCCATTGCACTCATCTCAAATCTTGACGTCATCAACTTCTCGAAATCTTTACACATCGAGTCATCAGTTGACCCGAAGATGATGTCGTCGACGTATATCTGAACCAGCAGCAAGTGTTCCTTTCTTTTCTTCGTGAACAAAGTCTGATCGACCGTGCCTCTTGCAAACCCGTTGTTTGTCAAGAAGTCAGAAAGCGTTCCGTACCAAGCTCTCGGGGCCTGGTGAAGACCATATAAGGCCTTGTTTAGCTTGAAAACGTGATCAGGATGTTCGTAATCCTTGAAGCCCGGTGGCTGAGTGACATAAATGTCTTCACGTATCTCACCATAAAGGAACGCGCTCTTCACGTCGAGTTGATAAACTTTGAACCGTCTGTGGGAAGCGAATGCAAGGAACAGCCGAATGGATTCCAAACGAGCAACTGGTGCGTAGACTTCATCGTAGTCTAGACCCTCAACTTGTTCGAAACCTTGAACAACTAAACGGGCTTTATTCCTCACAATCTCGCCTTTATCGTCTCTTTTGATCTTGTATACCCACTTTGTCTTCAAGATCTTTTCTCTCCTTGGAGCCTTAACCCTTTCCCACACATGCAACTTTAGAAACTGTTGAAGTTCCTCTTGCATAGCTTCTACCCAGAACGGATCATCCAGTGCGATAATGACGTTCTTTGGATCTATTTGGGATAGAAAGCATGCTTCGAAGACTTCCAGAAGTGCGGGACTTGCTTCATAGTCCTCCAAGAATCCCGGACGTTTCTTTTCCCTAACCGATCTTCTCGGAGTAATGACATTTTCAGCTCCATTTTCTTCTACAGCAGCTTCATTTTCTTCTACAGCTTCTTCCTGATTAACCACAGTTTCCACGACCGGAGCTGGAATTTCTGCTTCATGATTAGGGACATCAGCATTAGAAGGTTGAGCACTTTCGATGTCATCAGATTCCTCTTCATCACTTTCTTCAATCTGAGCTGCTGAGTCTTCAAAAACATTCTCTGAATCATCTGATGCAGTTTCTGATGCAGTTTCGAAGACTGGTGAATCTGGCCGAGTCGGAGCTTGTTGAATAGCTGGAAGCTCAATGACTAGCTCCTGAATCGGAATCGGACCAGATGAAGTGGTCGGTGATGCATCTTCACTTTGAGTTTGAAACTGATTAAAGAATGTATCATCAATTTCTCCCCCTTGCATCATGACCGCTTCATTTCGTGTCACCGGAATGGATACACTAGGATAATCGAGGTTGAAAGACTGAAATAACGAATCATAATCGAAGAAGTGTTCCGGACCATCACCCGGTGTAGATGGAGTATACCGAAAACACGTAACCTCATAAGCTTCTTCAATCGTGCCCGTAGTCTTATCAAAAACCCGTCTACTTGGAGATTCTGCCGAATAACCGAGAAAGTATCCAGGATGCGTCTTTTCACCAAACTTGGAGATCCTTTCCTTTGTGATCATGATCTCACAAGGACATCCGAACGGTTCTAGGAACTGCAGATTCGGTTTTCTTTTGTTGATCAATTCATAGCTGGTCTTGTTGTGACGTTTGACCAAAGAAACCCGATTAAGAACGTAGCACGCTGTATTGACTGCTTCGGCCCAGAAAGAAACTGGCAGTTTAGAATCCGAGAGCATCGTACGAGCCGCTTCGATGAGAGTTCTATTTTTCCTTTCTGCAACTCCATTTTGCTGCGGAGTTCGAGGAGCGCTGTACTGATGAGAGATACCCTTAGATAAGCAGAACAGCTCCATGTTGTTGTTTTTGAACTCCGTGCCATTATCGCTCCGAATCGACCTGACCTTTAACTCGAGAAGGGTTTCTAGTCGAAGAAGGAGAAACTTTAGTCGTTCAGCTGTTTCATCCTTCTTCGCTAGGAAGAAAACCCATGAGAATCTCGAGTAGTCATCAGTGACCACCAAACAATACGATTTGCCTCCCTTACTCTTTACACTTACAGGACCGAAGAGATCCATATGAAGTAATTCCAGTGGAGCCGAGATGGAGTTCACAAGCTTTGACAGATGCGATTTCTTGTGTTGCTTCCCCTTTACACATGAAATACATGAATCATTCATCGCGAAGCTCATTTTGGGAACCCATGTGACAAGCTCATGCTTCACCAGATAATTCATCCTGCGGAAGTTGATGTGGGCCATTCGTCTATGCCACATAACTGACTCCCGCTCCGAAGCTTTAGACACCAAACACAGATGCTCTTCACTTGATGTAGCTTTAGACATATCAAGATAGTAGATGTCGTTGACTCTCGGAGCTCTAATCAGTACCCAGTATGGGTCGATCACAAAACCTTCACGTAGAATCATACACTCCTTGCTTGTGAACAGCGTAGAGAACTTCTCATCACAGACTTGCGACACACTGAGAAGATTGTGCTTTAACTCTTTAACGTAGTTGACATTTTGAAAAGTCACTACGCCGTTAGAGATATTTCCTTGTCCCGTAATCTTTCCACCCTTTTCCCCCGCAAATAGGACATTGCCACCATCAACCTCAATGTGATCGGTCAATAGATGACGATCTCCCGTCATGTGCCTGGAACAACCACTGTCGACACACCAAATGTTTTTGCCGCTCGGTCGCTTAGGTCGTCCCTGCACATTAAAATAGAGGATCAGTTTTGAATGGGGACCCAAGCCGTAACAGACTTGGGTCGTCCATTTACATCGAGAATGATCACATCAACCTTTTTGGTGTTTTTCTGGTAATCGGTTGAAGTTGATGTGTCATTCTGATGTTTGGGTGACTTTTGTTTTTCTTTAACAACTTTGGGCAAGATTTGTTTTGGCCCGGTCTTGACTTGGTCTGAAGAAGAATCAACTTTGGAGTTGATTAGTCGATCCTTCTTTGGTGATGCTTTGCGTTTCAAAATCAAACTTTGTAAACGTGGACAAACTTTGGCAATGTGCCCCTCGGTTCTACAATAGTAGCACGTTCTTGGATCATTTGAAATATCCATATGAGTCGGAGAAGTTTGAATCTTCTCTTGTGGAATTGCTACTCGAGGTGTTGCCTTAGTCTGAGGGACAGGTCGAGACACTTTGGGAGAGAAACTTGTAGGCTTAGAAGAAGAAGCCACTCCCTTAGTGAAGATCTTAGTCATTGGGGTTTGGACAGTGAGAATAGGTTTGGTTTCATCGACTTTCTCCTTACCCTTAGACGTAGATTTTGACTCAGACTGTTTAAAAATCCTTTTTCCTTCACGCTCTTGAAGTTTTTCAAATTTCTTATCCATCTTAGTGATAAGACGGCTTTCAAGGCGTTGAAAGACTTTCTCAAAAAGACTCTCTTGGTATTCAGTTAATTGGACGTCTTTTAAGTCAGTCAGATCTTTGGATTTTTGGTCGGGACATTTTAAAGTCACTTTAGACTCATTTTCACTGACACTTGCTTCTGGACCAGTTTCTTCGGCTTTTGGAGCCTCAGAGGTCAAAGAAGAAGATTGAGCTAATTCTGCGGACGTACCATCGACCGGGACTGGGGTGAAGTGTTTTGGAGGAGGCATACTAGTATACCCCAGTCCACCCTTGTCTTTGGTGTTCGTCCGTTGAGACTCGATTAAATGACTCAAAATTTCTTTCGAATTCGCAATTGCAGCTAACTTTGCATGTAGAGTGTCGATCTCACTCTGTTTCTTTGCAACAGTTAATTTTTCAGCTGCAAGAGCATCAGAAAACTCTTTGATTTTTGAAACATGTCGAGAAATTATAATTTTTAGATCATAAACTTCAACTTGTTTTTCTTTCTTAAAAACAGTTAATGTTTTGTTTTCTTTGGACAAACCATCATTTTTTAATCTAAAATTATTAACCTCAACATTTAACTCTCTAGTCGAGTTACTCCATACAGCGAGCTGGGCCTCTAGCTCGCTGCAGTTAGAACAAACAGGTGTGAAAGGATCGATATCTACCTCATGCTTAGGAGATGAAATATATGAAGTAGAAACCATGAGTGCAAAATGCTCCGTTCTCTGCGCAATATCTTCGAATGCGTTCCAATCGACCTTGTTGTCGACGGCAAGAAGAGCAGTTTCATCCTTTTCAGCATCCTGAATTCTGAGGTTCCGAGTTGCTTGACCCTGATAGCCTCCCTGCCGATAGCTCCTACCTTGATGAGGGGCTTGATAACCTTGGTGCTGTCGACCATGTCTATCTCCCTGGTCATGTCTAGGATCTTCGCGTGAATGTTGACCACATTCACGAGCGAAGTGACCGTAGTTGTTGCACTTATAAAACTTGACCCTTGACTTGTCAAACCCCATGCCGCTCTTTCTATCTCCCCCGATGAACTTCTTTCCAGTTCGGTTGAGAAAGCTTTTGATTCTCTTGGTCATCATGGCCATGTTCCACCGAATGTCCATTTCTTCTAAATCTTCAGGATGGACCTGATCATAATCTTCCTCAGTCAGAGCGGAATTAGCTATCCTTCCGTCGATCAAATCGCCATAAGCAGTGAGGAAGCATGACTACAAACGTTCATGTTCCACATTCTGAGAACCAGAAGCACTAAATGCCGTATCTTTTCCTCTCCCTTGAGACTTTAGGAGGGGAGCCGTTTCTCTTTCCCGTCGTGATGAACAAGTTCTACAAGTAGAACAGGTAGGACAAGGTGAATCGGTCGAGCCTGACACTGGAGGACTGACTTGAAAACTTGGAAAACTGGGAGTCGGAGGCAAGTAACTTAAGGATGGAGGTACTTGTGTTGATGAGATATCCGAAAGGAAAGCAACTCCCGAATTATCTCTAAGCACCTTCTGAGAGAACACGTTGCTACCATAAGCTCTCTCCTGCATCTCCAGATTAGCTATCCGTAGCTTGTCGATGAGACCTTCAAAATCATAGTCTCTTAACTCAGGTTTATCTTTTAACAGCAACACACGAACTTCCAATGCGGCGGCAAACTATCCAAGAATCGTGTATTCGTCTGAAGCTTGCTATACTCAACCTTTAATTCATATAGGTCGTTTATCAGCCGACAAAATCTAGAAATCAGCATGTCTAGAGTTTCGTTTTCCCCACACTTGAAGTTGTCAAACTGCCTCTTCAAGATGTCGGCTTTGATGGCTTTCATCGCTTCAGTACCTCCGTATCTTTTCAAGATAGCATTCCATAGATCATGGGGATTATCGATCGTCCGGAATATTGCTCTCATCTCGTCAGTCAAAAAAACTGAATCGTTCCCAACGCCTTCTGATTCTTGAGAAAAAGCGCCTTTTCTTCATCTGTGTATGTAGTTGCAGCCCTATAAGTTCTAACACCGGTGGCTGTATTGACATCAGAGGGAGCTTCATATTTCGAGAAGATAGGAGTCCACATGCTTGGATCAGTGCAAGCAACATATGTCCTAAAATTCATCATCCATTCCTCCACACTTCGATTTGGATTGTATAGTGGAGGAACCTGAGGATTACTACTCGGTTCCATGTTGAATGAATTCGTATTCATAGAGAGAGCCATGACGAATCCAAACCAATACCCAAAACAGCGAATACCCGAGTAGTAGAAGACCAGAAAACCCGATTACCACTGAAGAAGTATACCAAACCAAATCACAAAACCGAATCCCGAATACCCCGAACTCGACTCTAACCTTCAAACCGTCTTCACACGAATCTTCACCAACAGAACCCGTAGAATCAGTAAGAAAGACCAGAGAATCCAACCTAACACCCACCCAACGTTTCTAACGAAAAACGGGCAGAGTAACGGCTAGAAAACGGAGTAAACGAACGTCTTCAGCACTCAGTTACGTGCGCGTAACTCCCTAGTTACGTGAGCGTAACTTCCAGTTACGTGCCGTAACTAATTTCGAGTAACTATCTCCAAATCTTCAAGTAACTAAGTTACGTGCGTAACTCCTCAGTTACGTGAGGGTAACTGAGTTATGTGAGGGTATGAGTTACGTGAGAGTAACTGAGTTACGTGAGGGTAACTACAGTTACGTGACTTGCAGCTGGAATTTCTTCAAACCGTCGTAAACGAAGAAATACCCAAAACTAGGAACCCATCTTCTGTAGATATGAAGTATATCCAACTGAGAACACAATATCTGAACCCCGATACCACACTATGGCTAGAAATGCCTAGATCTAAAAAATCCGAAATAAAGTACACTTTCTTCAAATCCTAGATCTAACCCAAATCAGCCCCAATCTTCACCAAACGGATTCAAAGACCTCTATAACAAGTATAGAGGCTCTGATACCACTTGTCGGTCGCCTATTCCGGAATACCTTTGAACCCTAATACTAAACTAATTGCGGAATAACTAGTTTATGCGTATGTATGGTGAAGAACAGTTGATATAACCAAATGAATGATTCTATTAAGCTTACGTGTTTGATTACAACCACGAATAGAACCTAAACAATCGATTACAAGACTTTAACACTCAAGAACACTTAGTTACGTGACCTAGGGTTAGCTCACGTACCTATTCTCTGATATGAATGCTCTGACAACTTTCAACAACAGCATTTATGATCCCGAGGCTGCTATTTATAGGCAGCACGAAAACCTAGAAGAGTTACGCGCACGTAACTGTCTGGGAGACAGTTACGCGCGTAACTCTCTAGTTACGGGACCGTAACTTAGTTACGTGACCGTAACTCAGTTACGCGAGGGTAACTGTTAGTTACCCTCCGTAACTCACGTAAATGCGTATTGGACTTTACAACTCGATCTAATTACATTCTAACTCGACGACACATTCTAATGAATACAACTACAGACAATAATGTTCCAACAATCCCGCACTCGTATAATCATAATTAAGCTTAACTATAAAACATAGTTTTTTAAAAAATATATAAAATATATTTTAATTAATAATATCTTTTTATTAATTTTATTTAAATTAAAATATTAAATAAATATCTATTGAGACGAAATGTCGTCTCAATAGATATACCCGAAAAATAACCATACACATTTTCTAATTAATAATGTTTTTAATTTTAATTATATATTTAGTTAACATTTATTTATATTGAAATGTTAAGTAATTATCTATTTAGACGAAATGGCGTCTCTATAGATATATCCGAAAAATAACATACGTATTTTCTAATTAATAATGTTTTTTTATTTTAATTATATATTTAAATAACATTTATTTAAATTAAATTATTGAATAAATATGTATTATAGATAAACCCACAAAATCACCATTTACATTTTCTAATTAATAATGTTTTATTTTATTTTAATCATATATTTAAATAACATTTATTTTAATAAAATATTGGAAAAATATCTATTGAGATGAAATGTAGTCTCAATAGATAAACCCGAGAAGTAGTTTTTGTTGGAGGAAAATCTGAAAAATCTGAATATCCTATAAAGATGAAATGTCGTCTCAATAGAGTTGGCGGGATTTTATTTTGGAGTTTTTGGAAAAGAAAAGTCGAAAACAAATTGGAAAAACAAATTTGCGACGACCAAATATCTTTAGAGACGAAATACAGATAAAGTCAAAATTTGAATTGAATAAATAGATTTTTTTTTGTCTTGTTGTGGATCTATTGAGACGACATCAATAGGTATTTTAGATCTATAGATCATTTTTATTGTAGTGTGTTAACTAATTCTAATTACAAAAGGCATCATTACCAACAAGTAACAACTCTACGCCTAGTTGATACTAATTTGGAGGATATGAAGTGTTTTTTTGTTGGAGATCTTAAGGAAAAGTACATGAAACATTATTGAGAGAATCTAGCATTGTCCTTTGACTGCAAATTTAGGACAACATAATTAGCTGTTTAATATTATAATTGTCTTCCTAATGTTTGATCTCATTACCACACAAATATACTTTTGGTTAAAAGTTTTGATACTAGAAATATTTGTCTACTTTTCTTTGAAATCAAATGTTCTTTGTCCCCTTGAAATTACTATCCCATGTTAACAACTAAGTCGACCTTTCAATGAAGTGTCACAAAATGACAACAACCCAATTTACTTTCGTTATAATATCTATCATTTCATCTATGTCCTTTGGTAATCAACTGAACTTCTTGAATATACCAAATCTTTGTGGGCTCTAGATGGTCGTTCGGTAACCTAAAGCACGGCACTTAAGAGTTGTGGGTTATTTGATTCGTCTCAATCCCTTCATTCGACAAAACCAGCAAAGAAACTACCACTATGTCACAGGACTGTACTATACGAAAGAGGAACTATAATCTATTTCTCCTTCGTCTTTTGATTGATAACAAATGGTGTAAATAAATTTATCCTGTGTACATATATTTGAGTTACTCTGGCCAACAAGTTAATTCTATGGGTATAAAAGTAAAAATTGAAAACTTGCAAACAAGTAATGGATAAACAAAATGAAAGTTGTTGAAAATGAATCAAGTAATTGTAGATTATATAGATGAACTTCATACACATATTTATAGACATATATGTTCTCTATATAAATAAATTTTACAATTACATTCTCCTTATTCATATATCCGTAAAAGGGTATTTTGTGTCTAGGTATATCCGATGTAAATGAGAAATAATTTCCTTAAAGTGAAACATTTGAATGAACATAGTTGGGTTAATTACATATGAGCAAGAATAAACCTTTGTTGGGTTTATAGATAGGGGTGTTGGAATATTTGGCAAGCGGCTTGTGGGTTAACCCCGACTAAGCGCATGCTATGTTGAACATACCATACGGTGAATAAATTTCAAGGGATCAATGTAAAACGTACCGAAATCTTTTTCTTCTTTTTTCTTTTCTTTGTTGTGTCACTTCCGTGTTTCTTTTATCATTTCTGATTATTGTTTATCTTTGACACTTTTTCACTTATGAATTGTATTGTCTTTACAAAGTTGTTGGGTGTTCAAATTCTTATATTACAACGCTTAATGGCCTCTTAGTTTTTGTTCAATAACTTTTTATATAGATTTTTCGTTTAATTCATATTAATTATTTTAAAGTATATAGATATGAAATGTATTGTAAGCTAATCAAGACCGTTTTGACTCGTTCAACATTTACTGATTTCGACTCGTTACCATACTCGTTTGGTACCTATTTTGCCTCATATACATTGAGAAACGGTAAATCCTCCTACTAATATACTTAGATATCTTTACTTTGATATGATTGTGGCACTTGTCATGATATGAATTGATTAAATAGTAGATGTCCAAACTTCTTTGTAAAACTGAAAAAATTAAACCAGTCACCAGAAATGCAAAAGTATCCTAACAATATCGTTAAGACCAAGATAATATATAGACAAGCTAATTACATAATTAGTAAATATTCAACACTTGTCATATTGTAGAATAAAATAAATTGTTGTCAAACTTCAAGTCACTTGATTATAAAAAGTCAATACATAATTTATGCAATAAAACTGACTTTAAAAAACTCAAATATTTGTTTAAGTACTTTAATTATGGATTTATTATCGTTTATATATTATATATGTTTTCTTTTATCAAGTTGGGCATTTTTATTTGTTAATCTTTGTAAAAGAAATGTCGTAATGTTCTTCACGTAATCATACTTTAAATAGCTTAAAGAAACTAATTAAGTTTAACTTTTTAATATTAAAATAATCTTCAAGGAGAAAGTTCACTAACATATTAATTAGAAATCTAAGTCTACTATTTTTTATTTATTTATGGAAAACAGCTATGCAATTAGAAAAAGAAAATAAATAAAATTGAGCAAACAAGTTAAAGAAATATTAAAATGTCACGCCCGAGAAGCAACAATTCAAATTAGTGTCACATAATCTTAAATTAAGAGCTTGATTAGCATGAATTATATAAACAATAGGCTCGTGAGTCATGAGAAATATTATATACATAAATAAATAATTCATGCATATATTAATGCTAATATATATATATTGAACATAATTTAATTGGTATTACCGTCATGAATAGCTGGATTACATATGTGTGTGAGTATAATTTCGTCATCTTATTAACTATGATTATGATTATATATATGGGTATCACGAAATGGTCGATTTTTTTCATAAGTGAGTGGCAAAGACAAGGAGATAGATGGTGTTTGCCTCTAATAAGTAAATTTACATAAAAGAATAAATTAGTCAAGCGTAAATAATATATTACGAGCTCCTAACACCTCTCATGTTCAAATATTGACTCGTACTTGTATGGAATCATTTCACACAACGTTGTTTTTTTTTTCTTTCTAATTAAGTGATAATAGTCAAAATGAAAGTCAACATTGTAGATTTCATTACTCATTGGTAATAACTCTAGACACACATTTGTAAAGAATTAATGCATATTGATGCAAAAGTTGTGGTTAGTTTTATACTTGATTTTGATATTGTTAGTTCGATTAATCGTCTTAAGGCTTGCATACCTTCCTAAAACGTATGCATATACATAATTTATGAATGATATACAAAGTAAACAGGTAAGAGACTTGACTATATCTGTAAAATAATGCATTTAAAAGTTTTGAACCAAAAATGCACAATCATTTGAGCACATAAATAATGAATTGTTCGTTTGGACCATTAATTAGCCACCATAAAGGGGGTGGATCTGACAATATCAAGATCTTCTGATTCATAGAAGGCTCTTACACAAACAGTTGTCACAATACATAATACATATAAAAGTTTTTAAAAGAATTTTGTTAACGAAAAATGATAGATAGACGTAAAACATAATTTCATGTAAGTAATTACAACTCAATATGGAGAACTTAACATAATATAAATCTATGTTCAACAACGAACCCAAGAAGATCGAAAGGGATGGATTAAATAGGCTTTACATCGACTCAACGGCTTCTAAATAACAAATTAAGGGGTTTAGTTAACTTTCAAATAAGTCAAGGGACACGATGACCATGTCAACTTATAAAAAAAAAGAGTATTACAACATATTTAATAAAATGATTTTGGATAATTTCTTGTATGTTTACATTTTTCCATTAAAATGCAAGTTTTATATATGTTCAAATGTGATGCATATTTGTAGTTTTAGACAAATCTATTTTGTTAATTTTATAATTTCTTGTAGCAAATTTGTTATAACATGTTGAGAGTTAAAGTATAATATAAACTAATCAAATTTAAAAAAATATAAAAGTTGCTGAGAATTAAGACAAAACTTATATTTGATTCATGATTATATTTGATCCAAACAAAATAATAATCAAAAAGACATATCCATTAGTCCCATAAACTTTAGAACACGTAGAAAAACATGATAATGTGATGATTGAACTTTTTATAACATATATATTTTAATGAAAATTATTAATCATTTTTAAGGGTTGGTTTTGATCTTGCTACCTTGTGACATTCGCGAATTTCTAGGTATATTTCTATCGTTCCGTATTCGTTTTATTTATTTATGTTCGTGTTTTGACCCTATCGTATTCCTTTGATGTTTTATCGTATTCGTATTTTATGAGTATCGTATTCGTATTTCTCGTATTTTATTGGGTATCGTAATTGTATTTATGTGTATTTACGTTTATCGGGTATATATTATGTGATTCGAATCATTATGTCGGGAACGTATAGTCTTAAGTGCCTTTAGTATAAGTCTAGTATGCTCTTATGATAAGTTTAGGGGAATTATGCCTTAATTATATGATTAAGGTTAACGTTTAAAAAGTATTTCGTTTTTGGTCTTTTCGGAAATTTTATTACAAAACTAGTCCAATGGGAGAAATTCTATTACAACTTTAGTCCTTTTTCAGATTTTATTACAAAAATCGTCCCTACCAGAATTTTGTCTTATCCATATCACACTTTTGTCCTTATCTTCATTATCACACACACACTCTCTCTCTCTAACTTCTCTCTCAAGAAAACACCATTAAACCTCCTCCTTCTCTCTAACTTTTCCGGCAAACCAACCGTTGAATTCCAAATCCGAGACCGGATTATTGATCACCATCATCATCTTCATCTATCCTCCAAGTTTCACCACGATCGGGTAAGTATTTCTCCATTTTGGTTCTAAACTTTGTTATTTAGATTCAAACCCGAAACTATCATTTTTCACCGTCAAAACCGAGATTTTATTGAGGGTTATTGTATGTAATCATATTCTGGACATAGGGTTCCAATTTGGGGTCATTTAGACATCTAGAACACGCAGAAATCGATTTCCGATTGTAGATTTTCGTAAATAAGCTTCGAGTTCACGTAACTTAATTGTTACGCACGTAACTCTTGCCCCTTATGCACGTAACTCTCGTGAACCACGTAATTAGCTTGTTTCGTACGTAACTTATGAGTTACGTGACTTGAGTGTCACGTAATAATCCTCCCATGCACGTAACTTGTTCCTAGCACGTAACTATGGTCCTTCTTGCACGTAATTGTCACCTTGTTCACGAAATTCTTGCTCTTGACTTGTTACGCACGTAATAGTTGTGTATGTCGCGTAATTCTGCTTGTTGGTCACATAATTCATCCATATTCACGTAACTCTTGCTTGATCTTCACGTAATTCCTTTGGTTATCAAGTAATAGCTTCTTGTCAAGTAGCTTTGTCCCGTAACTCTTATATGACACGTAACTTGATACTTACGTGACTTGTAGTGCACGTAAGTATGAGGATCACGTATCTAGTCTGTTGACTTTCCGAAACACTTGTAATTCCGTTATATCGATATTCCTATTGGTCATTTCAAAACCCGTATAAAACGTTAATCCTTAAGGCATAACCCTACTAGACTTAGAGATACTTAGACATGTTTATTTACGTGATGTATAGGGCACTTAGACATTGGAGCCTGACGGTATTATAGTATTTCCCGACATATCGAGATTTGGATTGCTTTGCTATCGGTGAGTTATTCGCTGCCCTTTTTACCTTTTTATACTTTTTGGGCATGATTAGCGTTAACAAAGGTATTTTATGGTATATTATTATGTATTATGGTATGTATTATGGTATGTATTTTGGATATGGATGCCTTAGGTTAGCATTACCCAACTCGTTCCGCCTTTGTGGTAGAACGAGGCCCCGTATACACACCTGTTAGCTTTTGCCGCCGGATCGTATATATAGCGCTATATGGGCCTAACAAGCCCTCATTGTTAACACGTTATTATGATGGTGGATGAGCCCTGTCCGTGTTAGCAATGTTATGACCGAATATTATTATCGAGGACAACCTAGCGTAATGCACTAGGTGGGGTTAGTTGCCAGTATGTATTGTTGAGGGTCAGGTGTATCGTATTTACCGAAGGCTATTATTCTATCCAGTATGGTATTATTTTATGAACTGAGTATGATATTATTTTATGAACTGAGTATGGTATTATTTTAGATAAACCGAGTATGGTATTTTTATAAATTGATTATGGTATTTTATGTATCAAGTATGAGTATTTTATCAAAAGGTTTTGTATACTTCACGTATATTTTTAAAACATCATTTTCAAATGACTTATCTTCAAACCGTATCACTAAAAGTATTGAAACCTTTCTACTATTATGTTTTCAACTACTATTGCGAATAATTCACCAACTTTATGTTGACGTCGTATTTTAACGCTTTTCAGGGATTTGAGGTTACACCTTTATGATTGCTATGCTTTGACTGGCTACGTGGATCTCTTGCATGGAATTTATTTTGTTATTGTAATTCCTTAGTTTCCCAAACTCTGTAGCCATATTTTGGTATATTCGGATGACTGTAATAAGTATTCTCTTTCAACCCTTTATCTATGTTGATGATGTTTGGTTTATTTATGTTTGATGTAACCTTTGAATCTCTGATACCGTATACACTGCACACATCGGTTCCGCCATTCTATGCGGGGTGTGACATACCTTATTCTAAACAATTAATCATTGCTTCCTTTTGCCAATTGATTTTGAAGATAAATTACATTGGCATGTTGCAAATGAGACCCACAATATTTTAATATTTGTTTTTGCATACTTTGATTTTATGCATCTCCTATAGGTTTGACAAAGTTTTCATCAAACACTTTCTATTCACATCTCCTTCTCTTTCTCCCTCTCATCTCTCTCTCTCTCTCTAAAGTGTTTTGAACTCAAAACCTGCTTCAAACTTGAATTCAAGAAAGTATATATTGTAATTATCATCATGCCGATAGAGATTGTAAAACCAAGCGTTGAATTATCAAAGATCGCAACCTCGGAAACACACGGGGAAGACTCTCCATATTTCGCAGGATGGAAAGCTTATGATGAAAACCCTTATCATGAAACACAAAATCCTTCTGGTGTTATTCAAATGGGACTAGCTGAAAATCAAGTAAGCACTAACACAACTTTTTTTTATATACATAT
>CAJVGC010000591.1:19618671-19709366 GCA_910822075.1 Senecio squalidus
CAATAATCCCAATCTTAACCAAAATGTCTTCATCTTCTTTAAACGCTCCCCAAACAAACACAAACACACATTCGACGCCACAATCACAAACACCCTCCGGTTTCGCAAACTACCACAATACAACAAACGCATTATATTCACCCCAAATACCAAACTTTAACCAACAACAACAACAACAAATTCTAAACACATATTTAGCGCAACCACCTCAACCAATATTGAAGAAACGAGACGACCGTCCACGTCTAATCCCAAAAAGAAAAAGACGTGCAAAAAGTGGCATGGACGGAAAGAGAGGAGGTCCTTTTGGCAAAGATGTGGTGCCACGTTTCTGAAGATTCCGACAAAGGCAACGCCCAACCCGACACAACATTTTGGAAACAGATTGTTTCGGGTTACAACGAACAAGCGAAGGCGCTACAGTTGGTGGAAAGAAACAAGGAGTCCATCAACAACAAGTTTATGGCGATGAGTGCCTTGGTTAAGAATTTTATCTGCCACCATGCGGAGGCTTTAAGAATTCGGGGTAGCAGGACCGACGACTCAAAGGTTATAGAGGGGGCTCGTCAAATGTTCTATGAGACGGAGGGTGCGCCTTTTAGGCATATGAGGGCGTGGGAAGTCTGGAGAGAGCATAGCAGATGGCGTTCATTTAACAAATTAGATACTCCAGTCGCCACCGTCAACCTAAACGACGTTGACATATCGGAAGATATTTTTGCGGGTGATCAACAAGAACGACCTCCAGGGAAAAAAAGAGGTAGTTAAAGAAAAGAATCATCCGACGCATCCGATAAGGCACAAACATCTTCGTCGTCGGCGTTTTGTGGGCTCGTCGCGGCACACTTAAAAAAACTTAAAAAGACAAAAAAAGAAATCGCGCAAAAAAGGCACAAACACTCCTAGCACAAGAACAAACGGTTTATTCAAGTGCAAGAAGAGACGGTATGTTGTTTCTTCAACAAAGCACGAAGGGGTTGCCACGAGCCCAAGCGGAGTGGATCGAGGCGGAAAAAATAAAAATTCAACAAAAATATGGGATGATTTAGCTTAGTATTTATTTTAGTTTTAAAAATTTGTATTGTTTTAATTATTTGTATTGTTTTTTATTTATCTTATTTAAATGTTTTAATTATTAGTTTTAATAATTTATATTGTTTTAATTATTTATTTATATATTTAATGTTTTAAGAAAAAAAAAGAAAAAAAAAACTGGGTTCCACAACTCGCACAATCACCCACAATCCTCATTATCATACCACCCAAAATTTCAGAATCATGATTTTTTCACTGGCCACGTCAACAAAAGTAATCTTAGAATCACCAGAATCGTGATTATCACTCCGTGTGCTCTTAGAACTCATAATCATTTTTATATTTTCAATACTATGTTGGGAATTCCCAAAACAAATAGAAAATTTTATTGCTTTTTAATGATATTTATCTTTGAATAAATTTAAAATTACCATATTTAGGCTTTAAATTTTATTGTTTTGCCAAGTATGTTTTCTATAACTTTTAATGACATTTATCTTTGAATAAATTTTATTGTTTTGCCAAGTATGTTTTCTATAGTTTTAAGGTTTTAACTTTTAGGACTGAGGGATTTACAATTTCTACGATCTTAAACAAGGTATGGAACTAAAATAATTTATTCGATTTAATGTTTCATGCAACAATTTGGCCTTAGAAATCTATTCCAATTATACAATAAAAGTAAAGTGGATAAACCAATTGTTTGTCTTCTAATATAGAATTATGGGTCCTCTAAGAGTTGTCTTGGTGGTGGATTGAAATTGGATAAAATTCTAATTATAGATGAGAGGTACCAAATTCGATTACCACATGCACCAATCTTATTGGGGACATTTTACCAATCAAGTATAACTTGAGTAGGTACCCACCTCCAATGACACCCTGAGCTCACGAATGTGCCTAAAGTGTGTGGGTGCGATTACGTTCCCAAGCATTTGTGGAGGATCATTGGTCGAGGTGAATTTACCCGGCATCGTACGCTCCTAGTGGAATAGTAGGTGCGTGTATTGGAATATGTACGATGATCACTGGTTGCTATCCAATAAAGCCTTTTTTTAATATGAATTATGGGAAACAAATTCAAATTAAGCCAAATATATAAAGTGATAAGTATTATTTGTAATAAGTGTATCCTAAGAGTAAAATTATAACTATTTAATCTAATTTATTTTCTATTCATATTATAAAAAAACTAATCTATAAATAACACCAAAAGGTTTGAACCGAAAGAAGTTACAAAATGTTTCAACTAAATTGTAAACTAGCATTACAATATCAAATGTTGGGTACAAGTTCAATTATCGATATGGGGCGTGTTTAAGTATTTGTAATATACAAATATATCATACTCAAAACCATAACCATTTACATTTTGTTGTATTCATGCATGGTATTTAGACAAATATTATTTAAAGAATAATTGGTGTGACATTCATTTTGAAAAATTCATGGTATATATATGTCCTTTCTTAATCATATCCTAATATAATTATGACATCATCATTTATATAAACAATTTTACAAATTCACCATCAGCCAAATTATGTTATCCTTAACTCATTATTATTAGATAAGGTAGATTATTAGATAAGGTAGATAATATTGAAAATGGCGATGATGTGAAAAATAAATTCTGTATATTCCTAAAATAATATCCCACAATTAATCAAGTATATATATATAACAATCACCATTAGCCGCCAAATGGATGCTTAGCAGGTTAGTTTAATTTATTCATTAGCTTTATCTTCTTCTTCTTTTTTTTATCATAAGAGTTTTTCTTATTTTTTTTGTTTGTTTGTTGTTTTTTCTGATCAATTTTTGTGTAAAGATGCGAACTTTATGATATTTATGAGAGTTATATGACAATATAAGGGTTTGAATAATATAATTTTGTGAATAAATTTAGCATACCTTTTTCTTCAAGAATGCAATTTTGCAATTTTTTTTTTTTTTTGCAGCCTATGCTACGAGTCGTTTGCTTGAGAGAATTCCACAAAACCTACTCGCAATCGAAAGTTCCTTGACAAAATTTGGAGTGGGCGTGATAAAACACATTTTGCTGCAAATAGTCGTCCCAACAAGAACCAATGTCCCTTGTGTATGTGTGACACTATTAAAAGTGTTTTTCGCAAATGCATTTTGATAGTGCTTACATTTGTCATTGTTTTTAAACACCTTGCATAGTTGCATTGTTGTCTTTCATTGAATTATATAGCAGGTAAATGAAAATCACTTTTGGTGTTGATTTTCCTTTTTTTGTTAATTGTTAGTCTGTGCAAAATCACTTTGAAAGTTTCTCATCTATCACTTAAACTTCTCTTCTCTGATTTTTATGATGTTTGGGTAGGTAATTTCATTTCTCTACATATAAATAATACATAGAGGCTTCAAGATGTGTGTGCAGTTGGGTAACAAATCAAGTTGAAATGGGTCGTTTTTGGTATGGGTCAAAACCAGCCAGGACGAGTTGTCCTTAAAACACTTTTGTCCATTTTTAAAATAATTTTTTAGATAGTTGAAGTGTTAATTAATAATAAACTTTATGTGCTCAAAAGATTTTGGATGTTATACCGATACATTAAAATAAATTAGGTTGACTCATGCAACCATTTACAAATAAAAGTAGGCAACATTGATCCATCTCTTAGTTGCCACCCAAAGTATTTAACTACTTACTAAGGCATGTTCTTTCTGCTGGAGTTGCATCATAAAATGTAAATGTGCTTAACTCAGTTAGCTTCTATTTTTTTCTTCTAAAAAGGCTAGCTAATTGTCACGGGGTTGGAGTTTTGACCGTGTAGCACTTAGGTCGACGATTTCAAGCGACTAAGTAAGCTAAAAAGACTTGGAAATGACTTACGAGAACACTTGCAAGAGTTGGAAAGCTGTTGATGTTTATTAGATCTAGCAACTGATAGATACAAATGGTTCCAAGGTTCATATATATAGAGATCTAGGAAGATTCTAGATCTGGCTATTTCCTAGAATAATCTAGATCTAATCTAGAACTAATCTAGATATACATAGGACTAGGAATAATCTGGAAGTGTTCTAGTATAACTCTAGAAAATCCTATGATATCTAGGAGATATCTGGAACACTCTAGGGGTTACCCTAGAGTTCTCTGGAAGTTTCTAGCACGTTCCGGGCATCGGGGAGGTCGTTCCGAGCAAAATGTGCGCCCCGTTACACCCTCCCCCACTTGTTTTTGTGGCGTCTTCGTCACGAATATTTCTTCCGATAACCTGGTAACATAAACTCGATTTTTATTTTGAAGTACTAGGGAATTCTTCGAGGGTACCGGGAAGGCTTCAGCTTGGCGAAGGAAATCTAATCCCAAGACAACTTTGAAGTCGTCCATTGTGGTGACTGTGAACTTCAGATTGTCCCACCATCATTTGATGCTTGATTTCGCCTTGGTCGTCCCTATAATCTTTCTTTCTTTTGAATTTACAATCTTGATTGTGTCGTTGCTTCGTCGGTACCACATGCCCAACCTTTTACTTCTCGGACATCGACGAAGTTGTGGGTGGCGCCCGTATCAATCAACGCCTTGGTTTCTTTGTTGTTGATGTTTTTTAACGAACAATAGTCCGTTGTCCTTTGTCTTGTTGCTCGGAGCAGATTTCACCAAGGCTCCGAGATGCCTCATCGTGCCCATTTGGGCTTCGGGTTCTCTCGTTGATTTTTCTTTCTTTTTCTTTTTCTGCTAATATAGCATTTATTGTTTTCGTTTTGGACACTCGCTGGTCCAATGAGCTTCATTACATATGAAGCATGGCAAGGAGAGGTTTGGGTTTTCCTTGCCTCGAGGAGGAATTTCGTTTAGGGGATGGGCTTCGATGACTTACCTCAGCTTGTCCCGAGAATTCTTATTCTCCTCCGCTTCCGAACATGTTCTCTCGCAATTCGGAGAGATCTATAATGACTCAGCCGCAGCAATGGCGTCGTCAGGGTGCGCACATTTCTTTCGGTCAAGCTCGACCTGCGCCCATTCTTGAAGTCCGTCTTTGAAATAAAAGAGGGCATCTCGTTCGACAGGTCTTCGATTTCTAACATTGTCGTAGTAAACTCTTTGATATAGTGAAATCGTACCTTTTATGTTTAATCTCCTTAGTTTGCTCGTGCTTCCAGGTCGGCATTCTAGGTAGGAAATGTTTCTTCAACTCGTTTTGAAATCATCCCAAGTTTGGATGGTACAAACGCCTCTCTCACGCTCCGAGTGCTTTCGTCTCCACCATAACTGAGCGGATTCCCGAAGGAATGTTGGGGCATGGCTTATCTTGCAGTATCGTCCATAACACCCATTGCATCGAAGTATTGATCTAGAGCAAAGAGAAAATTCTCGACAAGGGTCGCACTACGAGTACCATTATACATGTCATGTTTCGGTACTTTGAGGTTAGGCCATGACGACCTGCTGCTCTCTCTCTAGAGTTGGAGTTATTGATACGTCTAGCATTTTTCAACTCTTGTTTCAGTGTCTCCATCTCTTCGCGAATGGATTTGATCTCTTCTTCGACGAACTTTTGCGTTCCCAGAATGTTTTGAGATAGGGAATGCATATCTTCTTTGATTTCTCTCTTGAATTCTTCAATCATTTCTTTCGCCACCTTGGTGACTTCCATGCTTTCCTGGACGAACATATCGAGTCCCACATTAACATCTTCAATCTGAGTTTTTAACCCATCAACTAGAGACTCTAGATTGGTGATTCGAGTTTCTGAATTACTCGTGTCTTCTCTCGGCGGCACTAATAATGGGAGGTCGCGATCTGCTTCGACTCTTCTTCCCACGGGGCTGTTTTCTGGATTTCTTCCCCTGCCTCCGGCTTCTATATTCCACGCTTGATCTACTCCTGCCATCGTGTTTTCCTTCCAAGTAATTGAATAATTCGAGCCTCGCTCTGATACCACTTGTCACGGGGTTGGAGTTTTGAACCCGTGTAGCACTTAGGTCGACGATTTCAAGCGACTACGTAAGCTAAAAAGACTTGGAAATGACTTACGAGAACACTTGCAAGGAGAGTTGGAAAGCTTTTGATGTTTATTAGATCTAGCAAATCTGATAGATACAAATGGTTCCAAGGTTACATATATAGTGATCTAGGAAGATTCTAGATCGGGATACTTTCCTAGAATAATCTCGATCTAATCTGAACTAATCTAGATATTACATAGGTTAGATAGTCTAGATTAGATCTAGATTATTCTAGGAAAGTATCCCGATCTAGAATCTCCTAGATCACTATATATATGTAACCTTGGAACCATTTGTATCTATCAGATTTGCTAGATCTAATAAACATCAAAAGCTTTCCAACTCTCCTTGCAAGTGTTCTCGTAAGTCATTTCCAAGTCTTTTTAGCTTACGTAGTTCGCTTGAAAATCGTCGACCTAAGTGCTACACGGGTTCAAAACCAACCCGTGACAAGTGGTATCAGGCCGAGGCTCGAATTTATTCAATTACTTGGAAGGAAAACACGATGCAGGGAGTAGATCAAGCGTGGAATATAGAAGCCGGAGGCAGGGGAAGAAATCCAGGAAAACAGCCCCGTGGGAAGAAGAGTCGAAGCAGATCGCGACCTCCCATTATTAGTGCCGCCGGAGAAGACACGAGTAATTCAGAAACTCGAATCACCAATCTAGAGTCTCTAGTTGATGGGTTAAAAACTCAGATTGAAGATGTTAATGTGGGACTCGATATGTTCGTCCAGGAAAGCATGGAAGTCACCAAGGTGGCGAAAGAAATGATTGAAGAATTCAAGAGAGAAATCAAAGAAGATATGCATTCCCTATCTCAAAACATTCTGGGAACGCAAAAGTTCGTCGAAGAAGAGATCAAATCCATTCGCGAAGAGATGGAGACACTGAAACAAGAGTTGAAAAATGCTAGACGTATCAATAACTCCAACTCTAGCGGAGAGAGCAGCAGGTCGTCATGGCCAAACCTCAAAGTACCGAAACATGACATGTATAATGGTACTCGTAGTGCGACCCTTGTCGAGAATTTTCTCTTTGCTCTAGATCAATACTTCGATGCAATGGGTGTTATGGACGATACTGCAAAGATAAGCCATGCCCCAACATTCCTTCGGGAATCCGCTCAGTTATGGTGGAGACGAAAGCACTCGGAGCGTTAGAGAGAGGCGTTTGTACCATCCAAACTTGGGATGATTTCAAAACTGAGTTGAAGAAACATTTCCTACCTCAGAATGCCGACCTGGAAGCACGAGCAAAACTAAGGAGATTAAACATAAAAGGTACCGATTTCTCACTATATCAAAGAGTTTACTACGACAATGTTAGAAATCGAAGACCTGTCCGAACGAGATGCCCTCTTTTATTTCAAAGACGGACTTCAAGAATGGGCGCAGGTCGAGCTTGACCGAAGAAATGTGCGCACCCTTGACGACGCCATTGCTGCGGCTGAGTCACTTATAGATCTCTCTCCGGAATTGCGAGAGAACATGTTCGGAAGCGGAGGAGAATAAGAATTCTCGGGACAAGCTGAGGTAAATCATCGAAGCCCATCCCCTAAACGAAATTCCTCCTCGAGGCAAGGAAAACCCAACCTTTCCTTGCCATGCTTCATATGTAATGAAGCTCATGGACCCAGCGAGTGTCCAAAACGAAAAACATAAATGCTATACTAGCAGAAAAAGAAAAAGAAAGAAAATTCAACGAAGAACCCGAAGCCCAAATGGGCACGATGAGGCATCTCGGAGCCTTGGTGAAATCTGCTCCGAGCAACAAGACAAAGGACAACGGACTATTGTTCGTTAACATAAACATCAACAACAAAGAAACCAAGGCGTTGATTGATACGGGCGCCACCCACAACTTCGTCGATGTCCGAGAAGTAAAAAGGTTGGGCATGTGGTACCGACGAAGCAACGACACAATCAAGATTGTAAATTCAAAAGAAAGAAAGATTATAGGGACGACCAAGGCGAAATCAAGCATCAAATGATGGTGGGACAATCTGAAGTTCACAGTCACCACAATGGACGACTTCAAAGTTGTCTTGGGATTAGATTTCCTTCGCCAAGCTGAAGCCTTCCCGGTACCCTCGAAGAATTCCCTAGTACTTCAAAATAAAAATCGAGTTTATGTTACCAGGTTATCGGAAGAAATATTCGTGACGAAGACGCCACAAAAACAAGTGGGGGAGGGTGTAACGGGGCGCACATTTTGCTCGGAACGACCTCCCCGATGCCCGGAACGTGCTAGAAACTTCCAGAGAACTCTAGGGTAACCCCTAGAGTGTTCCAGATATCTCCTAGATATCATAGGATTTTCTAGAGTTATACTAGAACACTTCCAGATTATTCCTAGTCCTATGTAATATCTAGATTAGTTCTAGATTAGATCTAGATTATTCTAGGAAAGTATCCAGATCTAGAATCTTCCTAGATCACTATATATATGTAACCTTGGAACCATTTGTATCTATCAGATTTGCTAGATCTAATAAACATCAACAGCTTTCCAACTCTTGCAAGTGTTCTCGTAAGTCATTTCCAAGTCTTTTTAGCTTACTTAGTCGCTTGAAATCGTCGACCTAAGTGCTACACGGGTTCAAAACTCCAACCCCGTGACAATTAGCTAGCCTTTTTAGAAGAAGAAAAAAATAGAAGCTAACTGAGTTAAGCACATTTACATTTTATGATGCAACTCCAGCAGAAAGAACATGCCTTAGTAAGTAGTTAAATACTTTGGGTGGCAACTAAGAGATGGATCAATGTTGCCTACTTTTATTTGTAAATGGTTGCATGAGTCAACCTAATTTATTTTAATGTATCGGTATAACATCCAAATCTTTGAGCACATAAAGTTTATTATTAATTAACACTCAACTATCTAAAAAATTATTTTAAAAATGGACAAAAGTGTTTTAAGGACAACTCGTCCTGGCTGGTTTTGACCCATACCAAAAAACGACCCATTTTCAACTTGATTTGTTACCCAACTGCACACACATCTTGAAGCCTCTATGTATTATTTATATATGTAGAGAAATGAAATTACCTACCCAAACATCATAAAAATCAGAGAAGAGAAGTTTAAGTGATAGATGAGAAACTTTCAAAGTGATTTTGCACAGACTAACAATTAACAAAAATAAAGGAAAATCAACACCAAAAGTGATTTTCATTTACCTGCTATATAATTCAATGAAAGACAACAATGCAACTATGCAAGGTGTTTAAAAACAATGACAAATGTAAGCACTATCAAAATGCATTTGCGAAAAACACTTTTAATAGTGTCACACATACACAAGGGACATTGGTTCTTGTTGGGACGACTATTTGCAGCAAAATGTGTTTTATCACGCCCACTCCAAATTTTGTCAAGGAACTTTCGATTGCGAGTAGGTTTTGTGGAATTCTCTCAAGCAAACGACTCGTAGCATAGGCTGCAAAAAAAAAAAAAAATTGCAAAATTGCATTCTTGAAGAAAAAAGGTATGCTAAATTTATTCACAAAATTATATTATTCAAACCCTTATATTGTCATATAACTCTCATAAATATCATAAAGTTCGCATCTTTACACAAAAATTGATCAGAAAAAACAACAAACAAACAAAAAAAATAAGAAAAACTCTTATGATAAAAAAAAAGAAGAAGAAGATAAAGCTAATGAATAAATTAAACTAACCTGCTAAGCATCCATTTGGCGGCTAATGGTGATTGTTATATATATATACTTGATTAATTGTGGGATATTATTTTAGGAATATACAGAATTTATTTTTCACATCATCGCCATTTTCAATATTATCTACCTTATCTAATAATCTACCTTATCTAATAATAAATGAGTTAAGGATAACATAATTTGGCTGATGGGTGAATTTGTAAAATTGTTTATATAAATGATGATGTCATAATTATATTAGGATATGATTAAGAAAGGACATATATATACCATGAATTTTTCAAAATGAATGTCACACCAATTATTCTTTAAATAATATTTGTCTAAATACCATGCATGAATACAACAAAATGTAAATGGTTATGGTTTTGAGTATGATATATTTGTATATTACAAATACTTAAACACGCCCCATATCGATAATTGAACTTGTACCCAACATTTGATATTGTAATGCTAGTTTACAATTTAGTTGAAACATTTTGTAACTTCTTTCGGTTCAAACCTTTTGGTGTTATTTATAGATTAGTTTTTTTATAATATGAATAGAAAATAAATTAGATTAAATAGTTATAATTTTACTCTTAGGATACACTTATTACAAATAATACTTATCACTTTATATATTTGGCTTAATTTGAATTTGTTTCCCATAATTCTATATTAAAAAAAGGCTTTATTGGATAGCAACCAGTGATCATCGTACATATTCCAATACACGCACCTACTATTCCACTAGGAGCGTACGATGCCGGGTAAATTCACCTCGACCAATGATCCTCCACAAATGCTTGGGAACGTAATCGCACCCACACACTTTAGGCACATTCGTGAGCTCAGGGTGTCATTGGAGGTGGGTACCTACTCAAGTTATACTTGATTGGTAAAATGTCCCCAATAAGATTGGTGCATGTGGTAATCGAATTTGGTACCTCTCATCTATAATTAGAATTTTATCCAATTTCAATCCACCACCAAGACAACTCTTAGAGGACCCATAATTCTATATTAGAAGACAAACAATTGGTTTATCCACTTTACTTTTATTGTATAATTGGAATAGATTTCTAAGGCCAAATTGTTGCATGAAACATTAAATCGAATAAATTATTTTAGTTCCATACCTTGTTTAAGATCGTAGAAATTGTAAATCCCTCAGTCCTAAAAGTTAAAACCTTAAAACTATAGAAAACATACTTGGCAAAACAATAAAATTTATTCAAAGATAAATGTCATTAAAAGTTATAGAAAACATACTTGGCAAAACAATAAAATTTAAAGCCTAAATATGGTAATTTTAAATTTATTCAAAGATAAATATCATTAAAAAGCAATAAAATTTTCTATTTGTTTTGGGAATTCCCAACATAGTATTGAAAATATAAAAATGATTATGAGTTCTAAGAGCACACGGAGTGATAATCACGATTCTGGTGATTCTAAGATTACTTTTGTTGACGTGGCCAGTGAAAAAATCATGATTCTGAAATTTTGGGTGGTATGATAATGAGGATTGTGGGTGATTGTGCGAGTTGTGGAACCCAGTTTTTTTTTTCTTTTTTTTTTCTTAAAACATTAAAATATAAGATAAATAAATAATTAAAACAATATAAATTATTAAAACTAATAATTAAAACATTTAAATAAGATAAATAAAAAACAATACAAATAATTAAAACAATACAAATTTTTAAAACTAAAATAAATACTAAGCTAAATCATCCCATATTTTTGTTGAATTTTTATTTTTTCCGCCTCGATCCACTCCGCTTGGGCTCGTGGCAACCCCTTCGTGCTTTGTTGAAGAAACAACATACCGTCTCTTCTTGCACTTGAATAAACCGTTTGTTCTTGTGCTAGGAGTGTTTGTGCCTTTTTTGCGCGATTTCTTTTTTTGTCTTTTTAAGTTTTTTTAAGTGTGCCGCGACGAGCCCACAAAACGCCGACGACGAAGATGTTTGTGCCTTATCGGATGCGTCGGATGATTCTTTTCTTTAACTACCTCTTTTTTTCCCTGGAGGTCGTTCTTGTTGATCACCCGCAAAAATATCTTCCGATATGTCAACGTCGTTTAGGTTGACGGTGGCGACTGGAGTATCTAATTTGTTAAATGAACGCCATCTGCTATGCTCTCTCCAGACTTCCCACGCCCTCATATGCCTAAAAGGCGCACCCTCCGTCTCATAGAACATTTGACGAGCCCCCTCTATAACCTTTGAGTCGTCGGTCCTGCTACCCCGAATTCTTAAAGCCTCCGCATGGTGGCAGATAAAATTCTTAACCAAGGCACTCATCGCCATAAACTTGTTGTTGATGGACTCCTTGTTTCTTTCCACCAACTGTAGCGCCTTCGCTTGTTCGTTGTAACCCGAAACAATCTGTTTCCAAAATGTTGTGTCGGGTTGGGCGTTGCCTTTGTCGGAATCTTCAGAAACGTGGCACCACATCTTTGCCAAAAGGACCTCCTCTCTTTCCGTCCATGCCACTTTTTGCACGTCTTTTTCTTTTTGGGATTAGACGTGGACGGTCGTCTCGTTTCTTCAATATTGGTTGAGGTGGTTGCGCTAAATATGTGTTTAGAATTTGTTGTTGTTGTTGTTGGTTAAAGTTTGGTATTTGGGGTGAATATAATGCGTTTGTTGTATTGTGGTAGTTTGCGAAACCGGAGGGTGTTTGTGATTGTGGCGTCGAATGTGTGTTTGTGTTTGTTTGGGGAGCGTTTAAAGAAGATGAAGACATTTTGGTTAAGATTGGGATTATTGGTATGAGATTATGGTATGAGATTGAGAATAAGATAGAATAAGATTGAAAGAATGTTTGATTTTTTTGGTTAAAATGTGAATGTATTTATAGGTGAAATTTTGGGGAAAAAAAATAAAATCTATATATATAACGGTTATATTACCGTTTGAATAAAAAAAAAAAGAAGAAGAAGAAGAAGCAATTAGAATGAGCCGTTATGATGACAACGGTCGCTCACAACGAGGTACCCCAGAATAATAACGAGCGGGGGCTCGTTCTCACTTCCATAACGAACGAGAATCATCCACTCCGGATACTCTAATTGATGTGGCTAATAATCAACTTAATACAATAAATATTTGTATCATACATTTAATGTATAACATTTTTTCTCTCTCATCATATTCAAATAAGATACACAAATGACAACTATTTCAAGTATTAGGTTGATTTTTACAATAACCACAAACACAATAATGATAATTAACTTTATAATAATAAAATGAGTTTTCTAATGATAAATGGTAATTGTCATAAAGGTATACCTGAAACAGACATAACAACAAATAACCACAAAACCTAAACTAGCTTCCACCACCATCCATCGTCTCCGGCAGGTTTTTATAGTTAGCCACCATAGTACCCGATGAGTTAGCTCGGTCTTCTAAACCTATCATTATACCTCCCAAGCGAATCAACACGTTGTAGTTTCAACTGTGCCCTAAACTTGTTAATGAACTTGTCGGCTTTCGCATCATCATCGGCGTTCATCTTAGCCCTCGCGGACTCAGTTCTACGTAAGTCCAAGTCCTCTTCATCGTCCCATACATCTCTCACTTCGCTACGTGACTTCTTCACCTCGACAACTGTCTTCTTCACCAGAGTCTTCTTATATTTTGTGGGAGTGGATACTTTGACGACTTGACTCGGTCTAGATCTAGTTGACTCGGTTAAGGTCGAGTTAACTTGGTTTTCGACGAGTTGACTCGTTGAGTTGGAGTTATCTTCTGACTCGGTAGTTTTTTTCTTTATATTGTAAATAGATGAAAAATCTATGGACTTTAACCTTCCTAGTAAAGGAGTAGGCTTTGGTTTATTAGACGGGTAACGTTTGCAATCAGGTTGATTATCATAACTACAAGTAGAAAAGATAGACTGAGAGAGTCGACTCATCGAAGTATATTTCGCTGTCTTAGGTTGAAATGGTAAAACGGGTAAGGATATTGCGGTGATGACAATATTGGGGATGATTTTCGATATATCAATCGACTTAGCGCGTTCAAGAAACGAAGAAACTCTAGGTATTTTTGGAGTAAATCTAAACGAGTAAGCATTACTAGTATTAACTTGGTCAAGGTTTTTAGTAGTTTTGGTATTTGATGATTTTGAAGAAAAGAAAAGTGTAGCAATTATAAGATTTGAAACACAAAAAAGAACAATTGGTGTACACCAAGAAGCCAATATTCAATCATGATTTTGTTGTAATTGAAAGAATTATGAAAATGAAGAAGATGTTGCATAAAAGAGTAATAAGCTTGGGGATATATACATATACATATACTAGAACCACACCCACCCCACTAAAAATATCTAAGATTAGTACTATTGTATATTAATTGTAAAATTTAAATGCATTGTATCATATATAAAAACTATGATGGAGATATAACATGTAAATTTAATATCAAATGTCACATCATCCTTATTGTGTCGAAAAATATCAACAAATGAAAGCTATGAATACCAAGGAAAAAAATGAATATCTATTGTTTCTGTCGGATTTGATTTTGGTGAAACTTAAACATGTTATGTTGCGAATTATATGTAGTTTTCAGGATGATACTAAATCCATACGAATGAAATTATTCAGCCTTAAATGTTTAATACGGAGTAGATGATTAAACCTTCGGCTGACCTAATTACTTATTGTTCCGGCCTTTTAAATGGATAAGTTCTTCTCTTTATATAAATCGTGTGGATTAAAGGAACTTATACTTCAAATGACATGGTTAGATAAGAAATTGTCGTTATGATATTACTACTTTTAAGTGTTTATACTTTGAGCGATGAAGTTTTTTCCATACGGATTAACCATGAAGTGCAAACCTTTTTTGTATTTAGATGCAAGTTGTGATATATTCGTGAACGTTTTTAACCTTATTACTTGTGACTCGAATATAATATCTTAGTAGATGTCCGAACATAGAATATCTTAATTTTTGTTGTCGACATAATGATTACTTTATTAGGTATCACAACAACATCAATTAATCCAAATGCGTATAGTTAAGCTTCACTTAATGTTAAAGTCCACAAATGTTTAAGTGTTGATTAATTTTCTTCATATTAAAAAAGAAAATATATAAAAAATCATGTCGACCACACACTTAATGACGTGTTTATAGTTTAAACCTCATATCAAGTTCAGATCTATGGCCCCATGGCCCATTCGCTACTTTTTTGACTTGCAGTTTGTGGCATATACAAATAGCAAACGGGGACCCCTAGTTTTGTTTTCACACATAAATATCTGAAATTAATTATTTAATAAAGCTTTATAATATTATCCTCCCTATTAATTCACATAAAAGCATTGCTAAGCGTGCAAAGAACAATTTTTTAATATTTTGGTTTTTTTAAATTTAGTCCCTCGACTTTAAAGACTTTAGCGGTTTCCCCCCCTCAACTTTAAAAACTTTAACGTTTTCCCCCCCTCAACTTTAAAAATTTTAACTCTTTTTCACCCTCAACTTTAAAAAATTTAACTCTTTTTCACCCTAAACTTTAAACAACTTTTAGCTTTTCCTGTCTGCACTTTATATGCTTTCGCGTTTTCCCCCCCTCAGCTTTAAATAATACTTTTACGCTTTCTACCCCTCAGAATTTTTTTTGGATTCAACTAATACGAACATCTACTCAGATTAATAATAAATAACGGCATCGTTTTAGCAAATAGCTACATTTATATTTCGATAAAAAAGTAAAAAAACAAAAAGTCAAGTCGTTTTATCCGGAGTAGGATAAACGACATCCTCTCCTCTTCTCGCTTCGATCAATGACTTGATCCGGAGCTGATGGGATGGAAGGTCGTAAAAGTATTATTTAAAGTAAAAAAAAAGTTACGAGAAGTAAGAAATAAAAAAGACGTGGAAGCCCAACAATAATAAGCCCAAACGAAGCCCAAAAAAACCCAAAAAAAAAACCCTCAGCCCATACCCGGGCACGAAGCATGGCTTCATCTTGCATGCGACGGAGGTTATGGGAAACACGTTGATGAAAGGGCTTTTTTGTTTATATGAACTGTAATCGAACTCGTGCGAAGCACGAGAGATCCTCTAGTTTATATTAAAATGAATCTTTATATTATAAATACAATATAATATCTTTGTTGTTACTTATACTTTATAAACTGAAGTATTGCAAATTTGTTATATACTTGTCAAAAAATATTTAGGTTTAACTTACATTTTAGAGTTTTAAAATCGTTAATTTTGGGGGAAGTTATATGAAATAACGAGATGGTGTCATTATATAAGAAAATTATTTCAATATGATTTTAAAGTATATTTATAATATATTGAACAATTTCTTTTATATAAAGGAATGTCATACATCAAACTAAACTTCAATGAAGTGTAGATTATAAAGTTAGAATTCTATCACATCGAACCATAATCAATGTTACGAAGATGCATAACAATGGAATCCCACAACCATACGAAAGAGACCGAACTAAAAAATTGGCCCTAGCAATCACAAAATCTTGAAGACTTCCCATGACGACAACCACAATTTTTTAGACTACACGGAGTGGAAAAAAAAAAGGGGAGTTATAAGCCCCGTCAGCGCCTATAACGCCCCTATAACTCCCGGAGCGGTGACGGGCGTAATAAGGGCGTTATAGGCCGGAGCGTGTTCTGCATCACGAGCGTGGTGAGTGTTTGCAACGGTCATGTGACCGTTTGAAAGCTTCAACGGTATATAAAAAAAAATTCTATATAATCCCCCAAAACCAATCAAAAATACATACAACAATCATCCTACTTCATCTCTTTCAACAATCATCTTACTTCATCTCTTTCAACAAATCATCTTACTTCCAATGGATCCCAACAACAATCAAAACCCCAACCCGAATTGGTTCAACAATTTTTTTGGTGCAAACCCCAACCAATTTCCTAACCCCAACCAATTTCCAAACCCCAACCAATTTCCAAACCCCAACCAATTTCCAAACCCTAACCAATTTCCAAACCTCAACCAATTTCCACAATTTTATCAACAAACTCCACCATCACAAAGACCTCACCAAGACCCGGTATACCAAGGAGGGTCGTTCCAACAATTGCTCAATTTTGGCGAATTTCCAAACCCGCCTCCATTTGACGTTGACCGTAACCGCCAATCACAAGATCCCGAAGACGATGACGTTGTTCCGGAAACTCAACCGGAAAATATGAGGACCCGTGGGAAGAAAGTTGCGGAAAGACGACATTGGAAGAAGGAAGCCGATTCGCAAAGAGGCAAAGGCGAAAAAAAGAAGTGGACCGAACGGGAAGAGGTGGCACTTTCCGCATCATGGGCGTCGACATCCGAAGACCCCGTTTATGGAAGAGATCGAGCTTCACCCGTTTTTTGGGAAAGGGTTCGCGAACAATTCTTCTTCAAGATGCAACAACAAGATCCCGATTATCATCGTACCAAGGACATGATATCGAGCAAGTGGACCGATTTATCCCGAAAAGTAAAAAAATTCAACGGGATTATGCGACAAGCAATGCAATCTAGAAGAAGCGGTCAAAATGATCAAATGTTGCTCGAAGAGGCTATGGTGACATACCGCACCAGAATGGGTACGTCTTTCCCACATTACGCGTGTTGGGAAATATTGAAAAATAGCCCGGTTTGTCAAGCGATACCAATTATTGAAGGGTCCTCAAAAAGGTCCAAAACATCGGAGTCTAGTAGCCCCGCCACTCCAATATCGCCTTTTGCTTCATTCGATCTCAACGAATCGGATGATGATGATGATGATGAGCTTCGAGTGTTGGAGGAAGATCTTCCAAGACCGGTTGGTAGAGATCAAGCAAAAGCAAAAACGCGCAAAGAAAAGGGCAAAACCGGGTCTTCTTCGAGGGCCGAAGAACAACTCGAGTTGATGACACAACGGTTCGGGGAATTTAATGAAAAAATCAACGAAAAAATGCGAGCAAAAGCATTAAAGACGATCATGAAGGACATTAGTCATCTCGAGGAGCCTTATCGAAGAATAGCGGAGAGCGAAAAGCAAAGGCTTATCGCAAAATATTTTTCGGATATGTAGTATTTTTTTTTTTACAAAATAATCTCTATCACTACACATCACCACTCACCACTCCACCCATTTTCTATCACTCCACATCATCACACCCTCTTTCCTAAAATCACACTCTCTTTCCTACAAATTACATTCTCTCTCCTAAAAAAAACATATATCACTCCACATTATCACTCACCACTCCGCATAGCCTTACAAACAACTCCACTCATGATTTCTCATGACATAGCATTCGTTTAGATCATTCGAAAAAATAAACTTTTAAAAGTTAGAAAGCTATCAAGATAAGAAAAATCATAAATACCAACATTCTTCTTTCTCCTTCTATCTCCAATATCAAACGTTAAGAAGAAGAAAAAAAGGGAAAAGAAAAATTAAGAACATTTAAAATAAAAGAGTGTTTAATTAAATCAAACTAAAACAATTAAAAATAAAAATGATTTACTTTTGAAGAAGAAAAAGGATAAAAAAAAATAAAAGTCGAAAAAGAAAGATAAACACAAATCAAACAACGCGAGTTAAAGATACAACAAAATCTGAAAACGCAAATCACATCTTGGATGACGGTATGAAAAAGAGTTGTGTGCATGTGATGTGTGAGGGTGGGGCTCAGAACGTGTCTACAATACCCAAACTGTTGGTGCTCTTACAATTTACGAAGCCTTTTTTGTTTCACGAACTACTAAGAAATGTTAATTTTTCTTTAATATCTTCCTACCTATCTAACTATTTATAAAACTAATTTTTTAAAACTAATTTTTTTAAAGTTGAATTTTAAGAAATAAATTACTAATATATTCTTATTATTTCTATTAATGTTGTCTTTATATTTATACATACTATAAAACAATTATAATTATATAACTATCTATAAAACATTTAAACTAATTTCCTTAAAGTTGAATTTTAAAAAAGAAATTACTAATATACACTTATTATCTCTATTAATGTTGTCTCCATATTTATACATAGTATAAAACAATTATAATTAAATTATCAACTCATTTATATTACAACTACTAATATGTTTAAACATATTCATTAATTCACATTTATTTCCTATTAATATTTAAATAAAATTTAATCTTTGGAGTGAATTATATATATAGACATTTTAAATCTTTGATAGTTTAATACCCAACTAAAATTAATAATATTACGTATAACCAATTTAAATTCAATATTTATCATAAAAACACTATATTATAATTTTATTGAACGAAAACTTTTTGACACCACTGCATCGCGCGGGTATCCCACTAGTATTCATAATGCAAATTGTCAATATCCATGTCCTTCATATAAGTACACTCGGATTAAGAAAGTAATTACATAGTGGCATCGACATGGATGGCAAATGAATTTGGTTGGATCAGTGAATTTTGAAAAATATGCTCCATGTGGCGTAGGCTCTCCATCTTAAAGAGTTTTTAAGTGTATTATCTTTCATGCTTCTTTCCTTTTTGAGTGTTGAGCTTTAATAATATTTGTCGTTCTAGAAAAGAAAAAAAGAACGAAAACCGTATATATATATATATATATATATATATATATATATATATATATATATATATATATATATATATATATATATATATATATATATATATATATATATATATATATATATATATATAGATTGAGGTTCAATAGAGATCCCTTTTTTGCTAGAGATCCAAGGATCACCTTCTCAGCCACAAGATCACCTAAATTGGGTGGCTGAGATTAAAAGTTGACTTTAATGAATTTATAAGGAAAAGACACGGAGGGGTAATATGGTCTTTTTACCTTTTTCTTTTTTTTTTACTTTACACGCGCTTTTGTGGCTGAGAAAGGTTTTTGTCTTTTGTCTTTTTGTCTTTCTACTTTTGTGTCCCATTTACCAAAACAATAATATATTCTTTCACATTTACCAAGTAAATATTCTTTCACATAAATGCATTAAATAATAATTTATTCCAACCACTTGCAATAAAGCCAAAATACATAATCATTAAACAAAATTATATTCTTTCACATACATAATGCATTAAACAAAATTATATTTAAAAACTATAGAATCACATGTGATTACTAAACATTTTTGTGACATTTTACATCAACATACTAAGACACATTATTAATAAAATCACAAGTGATTACTAAACGTTTTGTGACATTTTACATCAAAGAACTAAGACATTAAATAATAAACAGTTTCTTAATGTAAAAACTACATAATCACAGGTGATTAAATAAGCATTTGGTGACATTTTACATCAACATACTAAAGAAAATTATTAATAAAATCACAGGTGATTACTAAACATTTTGATGACATTTTACATCAACATATAAGGCACTAAATTAATACAATCACAGGTGATTACTAGACATTTGATGAAATTCTACATCAAGGTACTAAGGCACTAAATTAAGAACCTTAAATGTATTAAGGTATTAAGGCAATAAATCACAGGTGATTTTCCTTTACAATTTGTTGACTACAAAATTACATTTAAGATACTAAAGAAAACTACATAATCACAGGTGATTAAATAAGCATTTGGTGACATTTTACATCAACATACTAAAGAAAACTATTAATAAAATCACAGGTGATTACTAAACATTTTGATGACATTTTACATCAACATATAAGGCACTAAATTAATACAATCACAGGTGATTACTAGACATTTGATGAAATTCTACATCAAGGTATTAAGGCACTAAATTAAGAACTTTAAATGTATTAAGGTATTAAGGCACTAAATCACAGGTGATTTTCCTTTACAATTTGTTGACTACAAAATTACATTTAGAATATTTAGTGACTTAATTTAATAAAATCACATGTGACATAGTTATTGTTCAAAGAAAATACACCAAACCGAAAGTATTCTCAAACAAAATATTTGTCTACTCATTTCAAATAAAATTCAACTAGTAAAGTAACATATTAAATTCAAAATATTTGTGTCAAACCTTCAATTGATTGTTAATATTACAATCTAAGGCACATTATTAATAAAATCACAGGTGATTACTAAACATTTTTGTGACATTTTACATCAACATACTAAGGCACATTATTAATAAAATCACAGGTGATTACTAAACATTTTTGTGACATTTTACATCAACATACTAAGGCACATTATTAATAAAATCACAGGTGATTACTAAACATTTTTGTGACATTTTACATCAACATACTAAGACACATTATTAATAAAATTACAGGTGATTACTAGGTGATTACTAAACATTTTGGTGACATTTTACATCAACATACTAAGGCACATTATTAATAAAATCACAGGTGATTACTAGGTGATTACTAAACATTTTGGTGACATTTTACATCAAGGTACTAAGCCACTAAATTATAAACAGTTCTTAATGTAAAAACTTTAGAATCACAAGTGATTACTAAACATTTTTTATGACATTTAAGGCACTAAATTAATACAATCACAGGTGATTACTATAGATTTTGTGATATTTCATCCCAACCTGCGAATTCACTCACAAAATAAATTTAGAAATATAGTAAGAGAGATAAGCAAACCCATTTTAAAATCTGTAATCAGTTGTTCAAGCTTTAATCACACCAATGTCTTGCCATTTGAAGCTGCTAAACACACTGTAATTTCCTCATTCTACTTTTTACATATTTAATCAATTTTAAACTCTATTTTTTATAATTTCAACTTACAATTTACCTTACTTTTTGTTAGTACATTTCGCAACTAAACCTGACTTTGTATTTATCGACCTCGCCTTTTCGTTCAGTTTAGTCTTGTAAACCCATTTATACCAAATTTCGGAACGAACAAGTATCAAAACGGGATGGATATTGTTTACAAAACTATTAACTGAAACATATATTTACAGCAGAAAGTAAAATAGGATTCCGGCATGATTTATATTATAATAATAAACAGCAACAAATAATAATAATTCTCAAGTTTACTACTAAACCAAAGCACCATAAATTGGAGAACATAATAATCATAAAACAACCAAATAATAATTTAATACCTTGCGTTTGAGATTGTAACGGTGCCACTCTGACTTGTAATGGAGCTTCTGATCATTCTCATCATCGAATTCATTACACCAAAAATCCGAAATGGAGAGTCGGTCTAATTTCGGATCCTCGGTTCATAACGAATCGGTTGCTCCACCACCGCCAAAAATCCGAACGGTTTTTTACCCATTTTAGTCGGACTTTTGTGAGATGTCGCTGTTGTTGGTGGTTGTTGTGGTGTTGGTGGTGGTTTATGGTGGTGAAGATGGTGGTGACGGTGGCTTTGAGATTTTAGTAGTGAGAGAATGTGACAGTGAGAGAATGTGAACAAGATCTGATTTCTCTTTCTTTTAGGGGCGCGTGACTTTTTAAATATTTTTTCAATATGACTAAAATACCCCTCCGTGGGTTTGATCTATTAATGAAATTGTGTGGCTCTAAAGGTGATCCCTGGATCTCTAGAAAAAAAAGGATCTCTATTGAACCTCACCCTATATATATATATATATATATATATATATATATATATATATATATATATATATATATATATATATATATAGGGACTGGTTCATGCGAGAACTCAAAATTTTGCGAGAACTGCGAGAACTCATTCTTAGCCACTCATTTATTTTCTTATATTAAATATTTTTTTTAATTAAAAAGGGTAAACTAGTAATTTACTAATTTTCGATTTTTTATTTGGCTTTTAAATTTTTTAATTTTTTTCTTTCATCCGTTACTTCAACATATTTTCGTAAAAAAATCTAATAAGTTTGATGTTAATTTATCAAGTGCAGCTGTCAATAGTTATATTTTGAAATGTTCATCAATGAACACATTGTCAATTTTGAGTTTAACGTATTTAGGAACGAACAATATAAAACTGAATAAAATTCAAATAAAAATGAGAATATCCTGGATTTTTTAATAGTAAAATACCAATAAATGAAATGAACAATATAAACAAGCACGAAGATTCTATTTTCTCGACCAACAAACCAACAATTAGATTTGTTCATATATACACATATAGGTGTTCACAATTGAACAACTTAAATGATCATAACTTATCAATAAAGGCGAAGTCAATGTTCTCATATGAACATGTAGAAATTTGGTTATTCTTCTTCATTAGAAACCATCCGGTGTACATGTGACTTTCTTCTTTATCAAAACTAAAAACAATGCTTCACCAAATTATAAACTTCGTCTTCTTGATAGATCTTAACATAAACCTGAAAAATTACGATCAACATGATTACAAACCTAAAAAGAATCTGAAAGAAACAAAAGACAGTGATAATGAGTTTATTTACAAATAAATGAAACAAATACCATTACGTTATGTTCATAAACGATCATAAATAAAATAATATATAATGGATTGTATTGATAAAGTGTCATCAAAAAAATTCTTCTTTTTAAGTAGTAAAAGTAATATACTACACATTACCGAACAACAATACATGAAAAGTATTTTTAAATACTAAAAGTGATACACTATGATATAATAAAGAACAATATGCAATAAAATAAAATAGAAACCTGTATAATATTTCTCATGTACTCCATATGCAAAATCACAGTGAATCTTATACCCACCAACATGTAACAATTACACATACACATACACACACGAACACATATCCAAACTCACACTTGCATAACACACACAATAATATCTCTATGAGGTACAGAATCTTTGTTTTTGTATAGAAAAAAAAAGGATATGTAGTTTTGTAAAATCGGAGCGGACGGTTAGGTTATAGAGATAGAAAAAAAAGGATATGCAGTTTTGGAAAAAGGGGTGGAAGGTATTAGGGTTATAGAGGATAGAGATTATATTTAGGGATTATGTAAAATACCATTACTACCCTTTTAATTCTAATAAAATAATATCTTTTCTTTTACTTATTTACGAAACTGCCATCACGAATTTTAGCCATTGATCAAATAATCAAAGGTCCAGATTGAGTTCTCGCAGTTCTCGCAGAATTTTGAGTTCTCGCATGAACCACTCACTATATATATATATATATATATATATATATATATATATATATATATATATATATATATATATATATATATATATATATATATATATATATATATATATATGGGGGAAGTGATTATAAGGCTGTTACAAATGTAAGTTTACATGCGAAACTCATTAAAAACTATGTCGTTTTGTGGTTTAAATGTTTTTCAACGCTTGATTTGTCCTATATTCATCAAGGGAGAGGTGATCCCCAAAATGCAGGCGGTCATTGTTTATTATGAAGAAGTTATAAAAAGTGACTTCGATAGATGCCAGTGATGACAAAAAAACTTATATTTTTGAAAGACACGATTAATGAAGAAAAAGGTGTGAATATATAAAAATTTGTAAAGTTAGTTTAATAAATATGATTAAAATTATATAGATTTGAAGAATTTTTAACAAAACGACATATTTTTTGATAAGCGTTATAAAAAAAACATTGTTATAAATAAACAAAACAACGTTGTCATACTATTACAAGTCTGACTCAAATATTACCGCTAAAATAAAGATAACTTTTACTATTAAATTATAAGTAATTAAAAGTTACCATACATTCTTCGATAATTATAGAGAAAAATGAAGCGTTAATAAAAAAAATTGTTATAAACACACAAAACTACAGTGTCATAATATTACAAGTATGTGACTCAAATTTTACCATTAAATACAAGTAAATAAAAATTACAATACATTCTTCGATAGTTATAGAGAAAAAGGAAGCGTTATTAAAAAAAATTATTATAAACAAACAAAACTACGGTGTCATAATATTACAAGTATATGACTCAAATTTTACAATTAAATTATAAGTAGATATAAGTTACCATTCATTCTTCGATAAATAGTGTCCTTCGGCAACCATTATTAGAAGAAAAGTCGTTTATTGAACTTTTATAATCCATAGCCTCTCAATTGTTATCATTCCTAATTCGTTAAACTTATCTTTTGACATTGTGGACCGTAGGTATGACTTCAACACTTAGGTTTTGAAAACCGTATTTGAGCATATTCAATAGTTACGGAAATAACTAAAGTACAAATGAATTTTATCGTTAAACTACAAATAAAAGTTACCATTAATTCTTCGATAAATAGGGACCTTAGGAGAGCATTTTTAGAAGTAAAGTTGTTTATCAAACTTTTGTAATCAATACCCTCCAATAATTGTTAGAAATTGCTATCATTTCCAATCCGCTAAGCCTATCATGTGACATAGTGGACCGCAAGTATGACTTCAACAACTTAAATTTTGAAAATAGGTACTTAGGAGAGCATTTTTAGAAGTAAAGTTGTTTATCAAACTTTTGTAATCAATACCCTCCAATAATTGTTAGAAATTGCTATCATTCCCAATCCGCTAAGCCTATCATGTGATATTGTGGACCGCAAGTATGACTTCAACAACTTAAGTTTTGAAAATTTTATTTTAGCGGATGCAAATTTTAAAGGAATATTCAACAATTTCATATATCCAATAAATGCATTAAAACAATCTATCTGCTTTAGTTAATATAAGATATTAATAACTCCCATATTATCGCATGATAATAAATTCTTAAGCAATTTTAACTCTGCATAAAGTTCATTTACATCAATATCAAATTGTTCGTTATTTTCTTAGTACGGTTTCAAAATAAAGATAACGATCATTAATACTTTTGTCATCAAAAGAGTGCAACTTGTTAAAACTTAAAACTACAGGACAAATTAAAAGTTTTCGTAGTTTTGGTAATGATCAAATCTTTTTTTTAAAAGAAATTATTGCTTAATCAACAATGTAAAAGAAATAATTTACCTTAAATGATTTATCGACTGATAACGAACCGGTTTCATAATTTGGATTCTCATCAAATTGGTTTTTTTCTACGAATTACACACTTTTGACGAAACACCTAGTCGATATCCATTTTAGTTGCAATTTGCTTAGAAACATCTTAGATAAACCCGTTTTCCTGTTCAAAGTAAGAAATCAAACATTTCACTTCTTCAAATATTAAATCGATAATCATATCCTCATATTGAAACTTATTGCTAACCATATCTATAATACATAAGATTTTAAACTAAATAACTATTGGTACCAAATCTCAAAATTACGAAATTCATTTTTTGCTAGAAAAGTCGGCTTCATTTTCGATTTTAGCATCATTATCATTTTTTACAACTTGAAGTAAAATTTCTCCTATTTCCAAAAGTCGAAATCTAATACATTTTGCACTTTCAACACGACTTTTCCAACAAGCTATACACGACACGACGACTTAAGAGTCAATCCACTCCCCGACATATCTAATCTAATACCTTATACATTTTCAACACGACTATAGTAGGAGTTTTTAAAAACTAGAGGCCCTCCAAAATTGAAGTAGAAGCCCATGAAGTTCCAAATGGGGCAGTCACACCGTTATTCTAAAATCTCTCCGGTCACCTGTTTCCTGTTTCTGTAATGGCACCACCCAGAATTCTACTGTGTGGAGATCCAATTGGCAACCTAAATCAGCTTTTTAAACGCGTTTCATCGGTATAATATATACATACATATATCTATATCTATATCTATATTTTAAATTGTGCAATTTGTTTTGTTTTTATAGGTTAATAAATCAACAGGTCCATTTGACGCCTTACTATGCGTCGGTCAATTCTTCCCGGAGTCATCTGAGAAATTGGAGGAGTTAACGGAATATGTTGACGGTGGGAAGAATATTCCGTTACCGACTTACTTTATTGGCGACTATGGAGCTGGCGCCGTTAAGGTTTTGTCGGCAGCTGCTAAGGAGCCTGGGAACCTAGGGTTTAAGATGGATGGATTGAAGATTCGTGATAATTTGTTTTGGTTGAGAGGCAGTGGCAAGTTCACACTCCACGGTATTAATTTTCACCTAGTTTTTTTTAGCTGGAATAGTAATGTATTGAACTTTAATACGAATATGAAGTCGGTTTGATTATATGAACGATTAGGTACTTACTAGGAATCATTAGTTGGATTGATATTTTGGTAGTTGTGTCTGTCTACTATAATGAAATTTTAATGAAGTAAAGTGAACGGATAAATGAGTGGAGATTGATGGATTGAATAGGAGCTTTTGGTTCAAGCTTATAAAGTACAAGATTGAGTTTAGCCGGAATGGAATATAGAATAGTTCGTACTTATTTATCTCAATTTGAATATATCTAAAATCGTTTCCCAAAACTTTAGAAAAGATTGCCTTCTAAGATCAAACAAACATAATGGATTTGGGAGAGAAAGCTGAAAAAAGTTTATGACAATCTCGTTCATAAATTTTAAAGGTACAATGTATATTACATAATGGAAGGATATGACCAGCCTTAATCTTGTTATGTACAAAATGATAGGATTGTGGTGTAGTTAAGAAATTTGTAACCGTGAAATATAATGTCATTGTTGGCATGTATGGGATTGGTGTAGTTAAGAAATTTTTAACCGTGAAATATAATGTCATTGTTGACAAATTATGGATGGGTAGAGGTGTTTCTCGTATGTACAAGTTCTAGGATGTGGAGGTAGGACAAAAGTAGCTATAGGTTGTGGAGATTCAGAGCGAGTAGTATTAGAGTGAGGAGATGAGTTGGATAAGGTAGTAAATGTAATAGAAGGTTAGGAATCAAATGAACGTTTTAAAGTTAGAGTTGGTACATATGCTAGACGTAGATTGGGTAGGAACAAAGTTGGAATCAAGCGAAGGAGATAATGAGGAAGGAGGGGGAGGTTTTGTCTTGTGGAAAAGATAGAATTGTTGAATTAAAAAATTCTTTTTAAATTTTTTTGTGGGTGTGAAGATTATATGGTAGATAGCTCTTTGCCATAGTGGATAGACAAGTAGAACGTATGGAAGGAATTTTTTGCAGTAAATTTATCAGAAGTGTGTATGTGCGTTTGCCAACTTTTGATTATGAGGTGGTCAAGATATTTATGAGTTCATAAGGACTTTTGATATTAATTAGTCTGGAGGGTAAATCTATTGACGTTGGTAGCTGTAAGGATGTAAATGCAGTAAGCCTAAAAGTGATTTGGAATGTAGGCTTGAACCTGATAGCTCGAGCTACTTCATATCTCTTTGGGGCATTCTACTGGGGCGTGTTAGCACTGAGGTCTGAAGATTGTTACCATGTGTATGGGACAAATAAGCTATAGTGTTGTTGAGAAATTTTGTACCATTGTCGCTTCTAATAGTCTTTGGAGAATTTTGAAAATGATTTTGAGCATAGGAGTCGAAAGTCTTAATTTGTGTCAATTTATGTTTACTAATAAGAATGCATGTTCAAGTTGCTCTAGAGTAGAAAGTCTTAATGTGTGTCAATTTATGTTTACTAATAAGAATGCATGTTCAGTGATTTTGCTCAAGATCCAGGAACTTATCATATCGTTTGTTCACTCCATTAGCGCTCATTGTAGGTTCTTCAAATCCACCAAACAATCTTCATTTTGTTCTTCACATTCAGTGTGATCATCATTGACCGCTTCCATATGAGTTTTTTATTTTTATTTTGGGATTAAGATAGGATGATCTTTTTATTGAAAAAATGGAGGATGGGTAGGTTAATTGAAGTCTTGATATGTGGTGGAGTTGCGATTTCTTTCTGTAATCTGACTTGTTCTCTGTTGATGATTAGGTATGAACAAATATAAGTTGTGACTTGTGATTTGTGGATGGATTTTGTAAGAACGTTCGGATGATGAGGAAATTAAGTTTGTGGAATTGAGAATCGATTTGAGAGTTGTTAATCACTTTAATGTGACTTAAGCTCTACCATATTATCAAAATTGTTTTTTAAGAAGTAATAAAGCTTTGTCAAAGGGAAGAGGTCAAAGCTAATGTACTAGTTAACTTTTAATTGAATTAACAACTACTTAACTGTCTAACTAACCATTTACATTCCCTGAAATTCACTATATACTCTTTTGATGCTATTATATACTATTTGGATAGCTGAGTTGCGGCTAAGTTGCACGCATTCGATGATATACCATTACTGTTGGCTTTGAATAAGATTTTTATCCATATTTACATACAGTTATCGAGTACTATAGATGCTTATTACATAATCATATAATTCATAATTTCATATGTGTTATCTTTGAACCTTCTATTACTATATATACCTAACGGTGATAGCTGATTACTGTACTCATATCTAGGTTTGTCTGTGGCATACTTATCTGGTAGGAAATCATCAAGTGGTCAACTTTATGGAACATACAGTCAAGATGATGTTGCTGCACTTCGAGCATTAGCCGAGGAGCCTGAGATTGTTGACATATTCCTAACATATCCTTCTTACCTTTTCTTCTCACTCAATTTTGTATTTTATTTATTTTCGTGTTTAAGAGTTGATCATTTGTTTTGGTTTCCTTAACTAACTACTCACTAATGAATGGCCAAGTAAAATCCTGAATAGAGCTTCAACATCTGATATTCCTCCATCAATATCAGATTCTACCGGCAGTGACCCCACAGTATCAGAGTTAGTTGCAGAGATCAAGCCTCGGTAAGTGATCAGTCCAAATGTCCTTTTTGGGTCTTTTTGGTTATGGTTATCGGTCTTAATTGAAGTTGCTCTTTTGGTAGGTACCATATTGCAGGAGCTAAGAATGTATATTATGCTCGTGAACCCTATTTGAATGTTGATGCTGTTCATGTAACCCGTTTTATAGGACTAGCTGCAGTAGGAAATGCATCTAAGCAGGTTTCGTTTTAGTTTTGTTTTATAGTTAGTTAATGAATAAAGTATTCCAGCTAAATTTGTCTTACTTGAATAATAAATTAATATATTATTTTTCGCAGAAATTTATTCATGCTATTTCTCCGACTCCAGCATCTACCATGTCATCTACTGAAATATCTACTAAGCCACCCAATACAACCCTATCTCCATATACATTTGTAGAGAAATCGGGTAGTAATCAAGAAGCAGAAAAAAGGCCCGCTGATGTGGCAACTGATTCACAGTATTGGCGATATGATGTCAATAAACGACAAAAGGTTGGAGGTGAAGATAGCAAGAGGTTGTGTTTTAAATTTACTTCCTCTGGTTCATGTCCACGAGAAGATAAATGCCACTTTCTTCATGATATGGATGCACGGGAACAATCTATGAGAGGTGTTTGTTTTGAATTTTTGAATAAAGGAAAATGTGAAAGAGGTGCAGACTGCAACTTTAAGCACAGTTTTCAGGAAGAAAGAAGCAGGTTAGTGTTTATCTAAGACGTAAAGTTTAAAAATAGTATTGAATTGATTAATGGTGTAATGTTAACATGTTTTCGAATGTTGAAATTTTAGATCAAAGGAATGCTGGTTTTGTCTATCGAGTCCAAACGTGGAGTCACATCTAATCACAAGTGTTGGTGAAAACTGCTACTGTGCTCTTGCTAAAGGACCACTGGTTCAAGATCATATACTAATATTACCAATTGAACATGTACCAAATACTCTCTCTTCACCTCCAGAATGTGAAATCGAGTTAGTTAAATTTCAGAACAGTCTCAAAGCTTATGTCAAGAACCATAATAAAGAAGTCGTGTTCTTTGAGTGGGTTTACATAAAATCAACCCATGCCAATCTACAGGTAACTTTTCTTTTTTATTTATCTTGCGTGTTGTGAAGACGAAGCATTTTAAAAATATATATAATTATTGCTTTGCAGGCTATCCCGATTCCTGCAAACAGAGCATCTGCAGTTGCGAATATTTTCCATTTAGCAGCTGAAAAGTTGGGATTCAAGTTTATGGTGTCAGAGAGTAAGTTGTTTGTTTGTCGTTTATATGATTTAAAAGTAAAAGCTTTCGTAGTGTTTCCGGTTTATGAAGCAGAACAAATGTATTACTGATAAATCAAGAAAGCGAGTCTTGATATAATCTTTGGTTGCAGGCGACAAAACTTCTGAAGGAAGAAAAGTGTTGCGTGCTCAATTTGATGGAAAATGCAGTTTATTTTATGTGGAACTTCCTGGAGGTACAGTATTATCACATGCAGTTGAAGAGAACGAGAAATTTCCTGTGCAGTTTGGTCGTGAGGTAAGACTCTATAGTATAACTCAGAACCGAGAATTAAGTTGTCATGATGGTTTTTGTGACATGTAGCTTTCATGGACTTCTTCTTGATTGCAGGTTTTGGCAGGTTTGTTGAACATGGCAGATAGGGCAGATTGGCGGAATTGTAAGCTTAGCAAAGAAGAAGAAATAAAAATGGTGGAAAGGTTTAAGACTAGTTTTGAAAAATATGACCCCTTTCGGTGATTCATATGACTTATCATACGACGTAGAGGAGAGATACAACTGATGTAGTGGAATTGACATGTATGAGCTTGTTAGACATTCGAAAAGTTGTGTTGTGGATATTTATTTGGTATGAATTCCTGTTATTTTCATTTCATTTCATTTGAACAGAAATAATAGTATCTTGTGCATTTTGATTGTTTTAAGCTAAAAACGACATCTTCATTTCCCTCCTTTTCATATCTTTAAATTTTTTATTAAACTTTATTCCCATAGTAAAATTACAAATGGCAAAAAGAAAACAAATTTAAGTAATTAAAATTACTATTTCACTTTGTACAACTCTGAAATAATATGACAAATTACATCTTTAAATAGGTCTTGATTATGTTTGATATTTTCTTTTTAATTATGTAGACGTTTGACAAATTGTTTTTTTTTTTAAGATACCTGCAAGGCTTTGCTCTGGCCTTCCACTAGAATCCACTTCGGGTCGGAGGAGCAACTAGTCCAAGTCTTAAATTATGAAGGTCTTGATTAATGCGATGAAGTAACAGCGATGGAAAGAAATATAAAACATTAGAGCGGGCTACGTAAATGGAGATAACTCTCAAGGTGATGATGTCATATGTTGCACATGTGTCGGGTTGGGTGATCATCGGTTAGCAAATTTGGATTCCATCAGGTTGATTTATCATGGGCTCATGATGCCATAACAACTTACACGTAACTACCACTAACAGAAAAATTGGCTTTACTGACAAATTCTTTTAACGAAGACTAATTTTGGTTACTAATAACTTTATTTAGTCACCATTAAGAAAAAGTGGTCACTAAATTTGGTTACTAAACAGAATTAGTGACAAGAAAATAACCATATTTGGTCAATACTAAAATTGGTGACGGACCTATAATGACGAAAAATGACAACTCAAAATTATTTACTAACATCATTAGTGATGAAATATTGTCACTAATGATGTTAGTGACAAAATTTGAGTCGTCACTAATAATATTAGTGACCAAATTTGAGTCGTCATTAAAGACCATTTTTCTTGTAGTGTACTTTGAGATTTTGGTTATAGCTTCTAAGTTATGAATTTTAATATGTTTTTTAACTAAATATAGATTATTAATAAATCTACTCAATCAACGAAGCTATCTTATAATTCTTGTTCTTCGGACAAAACATGTATATATCTGCACAAGTACTTCTGGTGTGAATCTCTTTTATGGGTAATTATGTGCTTAAAATGCATATTGTTTGTACTAGGTTGTTCTTGTTGGCGACCATTGCTATCTTGGTCCAGTTATAATGTGCAAGAAAAGGGCCAGGCTTGGTTAGCGTCTGAGTGACTCGTGCTTATTGTAAAACTAATTAGACAACAGGTTCACTTTGACAATTCCCGTCCGATAACTTTTATGAAGGTACATAATGGTGTTAAAGTTGGTATGATAAGAACCAAAAGGGTCTCCGAAAACAACGATTGCTAGGCGAGATTTCATCATTATGTTATGATTATTGTAGTGCGTCTATTTAGTATGTATGCTTAAACAATCAAAGTCTATCTGTTTAAATTTTGTTGCAATCAGGTTGTCTCGAGGACAATAATTTAGCACTCTTATTGTTTTTCACGGGATTCATAAGAGAACCAATTATTGAGTTGTGGGAAAACAATTAGTTTCCATTTAGATTTTCCATTGTTTTTGAAAGCTAATTGATTCAGCTCGAGTAGTTTGTCCAACGATTTATGACGGCCAATTTTGAGTTCAAGTCTCGTTCGAATCATTACTCTAATATGATTTTTACTCATTGATAGTATTAACACTCTTGTATCCATTTTGTGATTAGGTTATGCTTTTTGTTATTAAATTGCAGTTTATAGGTTACAATCATTCAACTTACAAACAAAAATTAGTTTATATATATATATATATACATATATATATATATATATTACGAGAAAATGGAAAACTAAAGAAACCTTTCGACCAACCTGAAACTATTTGTTTAACATTTATAATTCATTTCATGACCCCAAGTCTCGGACAATAAAGTATTGTACATAACATATATGATACGAGATAAATGATAAACTATGAAAAACCATTATCGCAATGAATTTTTTTTAAAATTAGTTTTTTGTTCTTGTTGCATTGCGTACTCTTCTAGTTATTCTTAGGGTTAATGCACTTGAGGGTCACTCTACTATTCCCGATAATCTGATTGGGTGATTGAACAAAAAAAATATATATAATGTTCACTTAACTTTATAAAACCGTTTGTTTGGATCATTGGGACCCATCGCGACTTGTTATAGCAGGTTATAAGATTTTTATATGAAAATAAAAAACATTTCTTTTTATTATTTGTATAAAATAATAAAAACACAAATACAAAATGTCGGCTGCTGCTGCTTTGAATGGTCCTGCTGCTTTGAATAGTCCTCTACATATGAATTCATCTTGTTCAAAACTACTCTCTGTTCTACCTTTTTGTGTTGTTTATCAAATTAAAAAGAATAATAATTATCCCCCATTGATTTCCATGGAGTCACACAACAAATCACCACTCTCCACCGCATCCTCTAACCATCATTCTATCGATACTACTGGTATTTATTTAATCAATCTCTGTTTTCGATTTACACCTTAACTTATAATCACTTATGATTTTTACAGATCGTGAAATTATTTGGCTAATTTTTCTTTTCTTTTTCTTCATAAAACCCCTTTATAGATCATAATCAGGAGTGGTTAAAAGAAATATTGGGCTTCGATATCTTTTCCGGTGAACAAATCACGACTTCACCACTCTAATTCGGAGCTCCGAATTGTAGTAATGAGTAATTATAACATTTATTTATCAAATTAACAACAAATAAAATCAAAAATATAATTATAAAAATTAAGAAATAATAATACCTACGCCGATGATTATTGTTAGCTTTCCGAAAGGAAGAGCCATTGATTGAATTTTTTTTAAGCAATTTCAGTCGGTTTATTTTCTAAACATTTTTTTATTTTCCGTCAACGATAAAATTTGGGGCAACTTTTTCAGAAGAAAATATAACTTCACTCCCCGGTTTCTTTAATACTATAAGATTATCTTTAATCCTTCAACAACATTTAAAATTAGTCAAAGAATGAGTTTGTGAAATTTGAAATTAGAGTTTGTGAAAAATGGTTTAAGAAAAAATAATTTGTGAAAGATAGAAGACGATTTGGTACTGGTAGTTTGAAAAATTTGTGAAATTTGAAATTAGAGTTTGGATAAACATGATTTGGTAATGGTAGTTGAGGAAGATGAAGGGGACCACACATATTCAACATAATGTACAGTCATAAATTGATTTGGATTATAAAAAAAGAAATAAATAAATGCACGTCACATAAAATTCAAGATTACTATCTTTTATCCGGTTACCGGTCGTCCGAGTGATTCACTTAAACTTTTTTTGAATTATGAGTGATCATTTTAAACTTTTTTTGAAAGTAGAGTGACAACGACATATTTTTTTTTTGTTCAATCACCCAATCGGATTATCTGAAATAGTACAGTGACCCTGAAGTGCATTAACTCTTATTCTTAAATTCAAATCTCATCAATGCTTATGGAATTGTGCCTTTTATATTATTATAATAAAAAGTTTGTGTTTAAATACAATTGTTATCGTTATATTTATAAAAGACTTGGTTGTTGGACTGGTGCGCGGCCTCCCCTGCTGGAGACCGCGGTTCGAATCCCACCAGCACCTATTTTTTATTTTTTATTTGTTGGGCTTGGGCTTTTTTGGTGTTGGGGTTGGGCTTTTTTTGTGTAAGGCTTGGGCTTGGGCTTTTTTTGTGTATTGGGCTTGGGCTTTTTTTATGTTGGGCTTGGGCTTGCTTTTTTGTGTTGGGCTTGGGCTTTTTTTGTGTTGGGCTTGGGCTTTTTTTTGTGTTGGGCTTGGGCTTTTTTTGTGTTGGGCTTGGGCTTGGGCTTTTGGGCTTGGGCTTTTGTGTTGGGCTTGGGCTTTTTTTGTGTTGGGCTTGGGCTTTTTTGTGTTGGGCTTGGCTTTTTTTTGTGGGCTTGGGCTTTTTATTTTGGGCTTGCTTAGGTGAAAATTGAAGATATCCCAACATTTGTATTTTTATATATATAATGTTTTTTTTTTTTGTTGGGCTTGGGCTTGGACTTTTTTTGTGTTGGGCTTGGGCTTTTGTGTTGGGCTTGGGCTTTTTTTGTGTTGGGCTTGGGCTTTTTTGTGTTGGGCTTGGGCTTTTTTGTGTTGGGCTTTTTTGGTGTTGGGCTTGGGCTTTTTTGTGTTGGGCTTGGGCTTGGGCTTTTCTTTTTTTTGGGCTTGGGCTTTTTTTTGTGGACTTGGGCTTGGGCTTTTTTTGTGTTGGGCTTGGGCTTGCTTAGGTGAAAATTGAAGATATCCCAACATTTGTATTTTTATATATATAATGTTTTTTTTGTTGGGCTTGGGTTTGGGCTTTTTTTGTGTTGGGTTTGGGGTTGGGCTTTTTTGTGTTGGGCTTGGGTTTTTTTGGTGTTGGGCTTGGGTTTTTTTGGTGTTGGGCTTGGGCTTTTTTTGTGTTGGGTTTTGGGCTTGGGCTTGCTTTTTTTTTTGTTGGGCTTGGGCTTTTGTTGTGTTGGGCTTGGGCTTGGGCTTTTTTTGTGTTGGGCTTGGGCTTTTTTTGTGTTGGGCTTGGGCTTGGGCTTTTCTTTGTGTTGGGCTTGGGTTTGGGCTTTTGTGTTGGGCTTGGGCTTTTTTTTGTGTTGGGCTTGGGCTTTTTTTGTGTTGGGCTTGGTTTTTTTTTGTGGGCTTGGCCTTTTTATTTTGGGCTTGCTTAGGTGAAAATTGAAGATATCTCAACATTTGTATTTTTATATATATAATGTTTTTTTTTTTGTTGGGCTTGGGCTTGGACTTTTTTTGTGTTGGGCTTGGGCTTTTGTGTTGGGCTTGGGCTTTTTTTTTGTGTTGGGCTTGGGCTTGGGCTTTTTTTGTGTTGGCTTGGGCTTTTTTGTGTTGGGCTTGGGCTTTTTTGGTGTTGGACTTGGGTTTTTTGGTGTTGGGCTTGGGCTTTTTTGTGTTGGGCTTTGGGCTTGGGGCTTTTGTGTTGGGCTTGGGCTTTTTTTGTGCTGGGCTTGGGCTTGCTTTTTTTTTGTTGGGCTTGGGCTTTTTTTGTGTTGGGCTTGGGCTTTTTTTTGTGTTGGGCTTGGGCTTTTTTTGTGTTGGGCTTTGGCTTGGGCTTTTCTTGTGTTGGGCTTGGGTTTGGGCTTTTGTGTTGGGCTTGGGCTTTTTTGTGTTGTGTTGGGCTTGGGCTTTTTTTGTGTTGGGCTTGGGCTTTTTTGTGTTGGGCTTGGGCTTGCTTAGGTGAAAATTGAAGATATCCCAACATTTGTATTTTTATATATATAATGTTTTATATAAAAATATGTCTTATTGGTTAATAAATAAAAAAATGTCTAATTGGTTAATAAATAAAAATATGAAAGAAATGTCTAATTCCCGTCAACGCCTCGAACTCGTGCAACGCACGAGATGCAACTAGTTATATATAAATCTATACTATAATATAAAGAGTTTTCCCATACTTCTTAATCCCTTAATTTTAAGGATTTAAAATTACCTTAATACCCCTAATCTATCTTTATTGTTATTTAAATCAAACAACACTCTTTTTTCTAATTAATTTTAAAACTTTAACATCTAACAAAGTAACTTTCTACTCATATGAAATTAAAAAAAAAAATTAAAATGCTTTTTATTCAATTCAAAAACTTTCAAAATTATATAATTTATTTTATAACCCCATAAACTTAAAATAATTAAAATATTATGCATTTTTTATCTACTAAAATTAGTATACTAAATCTATACTATAATATAATCTATCTCCACTTCTCTACTATATTATAAAATATTTTTCGCATAGTCTTAATATCTTAAAATTTAAGTAATTGAAATTACTTAACTACCATTTTTATATCTCTCACCACATTACATCATTCATATATAAATACGGAAATTAAACACGCAAAATGATAAAAATATAAAAATGTATTTAAACTACAATCATAATGTAAAACGTGAAACTACGATAGATACGAGCTTTTAAAAGATAGAAAATATAGTTCGTTGCAATTGTTGTTGTCCTTTTACTTGTTAAAACCCTTAAAACATTTGCCCATTCAATGGTCGTTTTTTCTATTTTTTGATTGGTTCGAACTCAATTTACACTTTTTCCTTTAATTGAGTTCTCTAATAGTTTTATCTCTCGTTATTGGTTCTTCGAGGTAAGCTTCTTGCAATTGTTGACCATCTAAAACATAATATTGTAATAAGCAGATAAATACACCTACCTATAAATAATAGCTTTTGAAAAATAAAGATAGTATAAAAATGGTCACATATTTTTTTAAAGAGGAGTAAGTACCTATTTGAACATGTAGATCTATAATGATGGTTTCTTTTTGAGAGGATACCCAACCTCTTTAAAGTCTGATCTTAGATAGTTCACCTATTTTTCGACTCTACACTTAGACATAAACAAATAAACATTTTTAGCATATGAAAACTCATCAAGTACAATTAGGACCAACATGTGTGACACAAGTGTGAATGTGTTGACCCGACTTTCTATTCTCCATCAAACAAATTACAAAACAAACCTACCATCTTTCGACTTCCCATTCTCCATCAATTTTTGTAGGGTTTCTAATTGAACTTGTTTATAAATTTGACCAATTTTTCCTATTTGTTAACAAATAAATACCGTTAATTACGGTATGGATTCACATGACAATTTTGGTTTTCAGTCGCTAAAGACTTCTAATTCTATATGTTTAAAGTATTTTTTTTCTTTCCATTCATTTTACTCTACACGGCTAAAAATTTATTAACTAACATTAATTAATTGTTAGGTGTTTTAAATGATAATTTATTGTCCGTGCCGTACCGCGCGTGTATTATCCTAGTATATGATTATTTATAAATGTATGATTATTTAAAAGGCAAGTAATATACAATTTATGACTAAAGAGAAAAATCACAAAAATAATTATTTTATTGAATAGTTTCAGAAAGTGAAAGTAAAAATAAAAACAAAATTGAATAAAATAAATTTTAGGGTTTCATTCTAGTTTTATTCAATTAAACCCCTTCTTCCTTATTGTTGCCATAAACCCTTCCACCGCCCCACCCCTCTCCGGCACCGTTGCCACCATTCCGTCGCCGGATCCACCGTCTAATCAAATCTTTCTTCACAATGGAAGTACACGTAAGTATTTCTCATCAAAATCCCATCTTTAAAAAACCCCTTATTTTCTGTTTTCAAATCATTCCCTTATTTACTCTAAATCCATTCATTTTAATTATTATTATTATTATTTTGATTATTTAGGATTATACTGATCTTGAAATTAAAGTTAAGAAATTCCAGAGAGGTGATGCTGCTAATTTGGAGGTATTCATTAAGTTTTTTAAATTATTTCCCTAAATTAATTAATCAAATTAGGGTTTATTTGTTTGTAATTTTTTTGGTTTTTTTTTGTGCAGAATTTGAAAGATAAAAAGTTGAAGGGTCAACTTGCTAATAGAGAAGAGTTGTATAAGAAATCTGCAAATGCTGCTGCTAAAGCCGAGAAGGTATTCGTGTTCGTTTTTATGATTTGGTTGAGCTTCTGCTGAAGCTTAATGTATTGTGTTTAAACTGATTAGTGCAACTTGAAAAGTCATAATAGTAAGTGTTTTTCGGAAACAGAAAAGATATTGGAACACCCGTTGAAATACATAAGAGGGGTTCGTCAGTTATTATTAGTCAAAACGTTGCATATTAAAATACTAAGTTGGATTGAATCAATAAATTTCCTCTGTTAATGTTATTGAGAGACAGTAATGAATTGTCTCGTCATATTGATAACAGAAGGATAAAGTAAAGATGGCAAGATACATCGTTTCAGTCGTTATTTATTCTTATTAATGATCTGATTGTTACTTGTCCACAATTTATGTTTAACTTTTAATATTTGGTGGTGACCACAATTTAGTTAAAGTTTTGTTTCATTGGGCACTAAACAGGTTATAGTTATGCGTTTATGTTTATCTGGTGTCGTATAAATTTCCTCTGTTAATGTTATTATTGAGAGACAGTAATGAATTGTCTCTTCATATTGATAACAGAAGGATAAAGTAAAGATGGCAAGATATATCGTTTCAGTCGTTATTTATTCTTATTGACGATCTGATTGTTACTTGTCCACAATTTATGTTTAACTTTAATATTTGGTGGTGACCACATCTTAGTTAAAGATTTGCTTCATTGGGCACTAAACAGGTTATAGTTATGCGTTTATGTTTATCTGGTGTCGTATAAATTTCCTCTGTTAATGTTATTATTGAGAGACAGTAATGAATTGTCTCGTCATATTGATAACAGAAGGATAAAGTAAAGATGGCAAGATATATCGTTTCAGTCGTTATTTATTCTCATTGACGATCTGATTGTTACTTGTCCACAATTTATGTTTAACTTTTAATATTTGGTGGTGACCACAATTTAGTTAAAGTTATGTTTCATTGGGCACTAAACAGGTTATAGATATGCGTTTATGTGTATCTGGTGTCGTATAATTTTGCGTAATTATTATTCCTAATGATTTGTATATTTATGCTCTTACGTATTGTTTTGTTCAGTGGCTTATGCAAACTGAGGGTGGTCTACTTGAAGCTGAAGGTCTTGAAAAAACATGGAGATTTGATCAGCATGCAATTGCTAAAGAAGTCGATGTTGCTAGTAGAAAGAATCAGTTTGATATTGTCTTACCAGGTAAATTGAACCTGTTCTTTAATTATTACAAAATGTTTTTTTCAATTCAAGTCCCAATAAAACATCCGTTTAAAATCGTGATTTATGTGTATAATTTGAAGTTCATAAAGTTTTCTGTATGTTCTTACTTCTGATTACGTTTTATTTCTTTTACTACGTGAACAGCCCTTGGTCCTTATACTATAGATTACACAGCAAGTGGTCGTTTTATGGTGGCAGCAGGTCGCAAAGGCCACATGGCAATTATCGATCTGCATACTATGAAACCTATTAAAGACATGCAGGTATCATCGATCTCAAAATCTTATTAGTATAAAGCCCACTAAAAGCTTAGTTACATTTGATTTTGCATTCTAACTGATTTCGATTTTGAGGTTCTTGCTATTGCTCTCTAAAATAGGGAATCGATTTTTGTTTTGTATGGTTAAAGCTTGATTACTTTTTGTAGGTTCAAGAATCTGTTCGTGATGTGGCTTTTTTGCACAATGAAATGTTCTTTGCAGCTGCACAGAAAAAGTAAGGACGTTCTATTTTTCAAACAAATTTAGTTATTAATTATTTAGTGATTATCTATCTTCTGCAAACTTATATACCTTTTAACATACACATGACAATTTTTTGAATGCACTATAATTAATATTTAACTGGTAATATACAGGTATACATATATTTATAATCGGGAAGGCACAGAGCTTCATTGTCTTAAGGTTAGTTACTTTGACTCACGATAACAGTAAAGTAAAACCCAAATTTACCCTATGATGAATATATCGACTTTTTCTTCTTCTAAATAGGAACATGGAGCTGTACTGAAGCTTCAATTTCTCAAAAACCACTTCCTCTTATCGTCCATAAACAAATACGGGCATCTACATTACCAAGATATCACCACTGGCCAAATGATAGGAAATTACCGAAGTGGACTTGGCCGTTCAGATGTATTACGAGTAAACCCCTACAACAGCGTCCTCGCTTCTGGCCACTCTGGCGGTACAGTCAGTATGTGGAAACCCACTAGCGCAGCCCCCCTTGTTAAAATGCTTTGTCATCGTGGTCCAGTTACCGCCATCACATTTCACCCAAATGGTCATCTCATGGCGACAGCTGGGATGGACAAGAAAATAAAAATATGGGATTTAAGGAAATACGAAGCAATTCAAACGTTACCTGGTCATGCAAAGTCGTTAGATTTTAGCCAAAAAGGTTTACTTGCCACATCAACTGGATCGTTTATACAAGTTTTAACAACTTCTGATTCACAGGATTATGGCCGGTACATGATTCATACTATGGCAAAAGGATATCAAATCAACAAGGTTTTATTTAGACCGTATGAAGATGTTTTGGGAATAGGACATTCAATGGGGTTATCTTCGATTCTTATTCCTGGATCAGGAGAACCTAATTTCGATTCGTGGGTTGCGAATCCGTACGAGACTTTGAAACAGAGGAGAGAGAAGGAAGTGCGGGTTCTTCTTGATAAGCTTCCACCAGAGTCGATTTTACTTGACCCCACCCAGATTGGGACTTTGAGGAATGTTAGGAAGAAAGAGAAGCGGACAAAACAAGAAATAGAGGCGGAGAAAGAGGCGGCAGTCGCTGCCGTCAAGAGTGTTTCGTTAAAGAAGAAGACAAAAGGAAGAAGTAAGCCGAGTAAGGTGGCGAGGAAGAAACAAGAAGGAATTGAACTAGTGAAAAGGGCATTTGTTGAAGGGAAAACGGAAGATGTGGCCCCAAAAAAGAAGCAAAAGAGGATCACTGAGATTAGTGATTTGCCAGTTTCTTTGCAGCCGTTTGCTAAAAAAAAATAACTTGAAATCGACCCGAATCTTGTTATACGATTGATACTACAAGATCCAATTTTGCAACATTTGGTTACTTAGATGTGAGCTAAATGAGTTATGTGCAAGGTTTATTTTTTCAATTATGTTGTTTAAGTTACGCCACATTGTGTTTTAACATTTCTTATATAAATTTAAGAATATAGCTTTACTTCGAAAGTTTATTTGTGTAACAATGTCGTACGCTTGCAAATGTTCGGTAGACTATTACAAACAACACCAGATAGAGATGTTATCATTGCATTAATGTATGTAACACCTCTTTGTTTAGGACAACATTTCTTTCCCGGTATTCGCCCATAACCATGGGGACCTGTTTGTTTTAGGCCACAGCATGGGTTGGAGCTCACGGTCGTGGCATAAACCGTGATGATGTAATGGAACTGGCCACACCCACATTTCCTTATTTTGGTCAAGCATCTTTGTTGTCAAGAAATACCACTTTTATCCTGAATAAAGAACAAATTACGTAGTAATATGCAAAATGTTGAAGAAATATATATAATTTTGAACGAGTTTCAAACAAATTGATACCGGTCTTGAAAAGTCTTTTTATTTAGATAACATGATATTGACTTCACCTTTGATGGGTTACTAATCTCACGGGGTCCAAAGGCCAACGGCTCTTTTGGGTATCCTACGAAGATGCACTTAACAGCTCTTTTCTCGAGTTTGTCAGGCGTATCGCGTTTAACGAGTACCTCACATCCCCAGACCTTTTAAGTAAAATAGATTAGGGGCTCTCCCATACCATATTTCATATGGTTTCTTATCAACCTTCTTAGTTGGAACCATGTTGAGAATGCGTACAACAGACTCTAAGCATAATCCCAAAAAGATAATGGTAAAGCTGTAAGGTTTATCATAGATCGTACCATGTCAAGCAAGGTTCGATTTCTCCTTTCCGATACACCATTATGTTGTGGTGTATAGGGAGGAGTAAGTTGTTGGACAATTTTACGCGCTTTTAGATGATCCTTAAACTCTAGGCTCAAGTATTCACCACCTCGATCCGATCAGAGAATCTTGATGGTCTTTCCGAGTTGGTTTTCTACCTTGTTTTGAAACACTTTGAATGTTTCAAACACCTCATGTTTATGTTTAAGTAAATAAACATAACCATAACGGCTGAAATCATCCTTGAATGTTACGAAGTAGTAAGCTCCTTTCCTAGACATATGCCTAAAGGGACCACATACATCACTATGTATGATTCCTAGTAGGTCGGTTGCCCTTTGATTCTCATGCGAGAAGGGTTTCCTTGCCATTTTGCCCGATACACAAGACTCACACCTATCAAATGAATCATCACTTGATTTTAAAAGCCCTTCACGTTGAAGTCTTTCGATACGGTGTTTGCCTATGTGTGCAAGACGTCAATGTCATAGGTAGGATGAGTCTAAGTTAGACTTGGATCGTTTAGTGCTTATATTAAACGTTGAATTATTAGTATATGAAAGACGATCACGCAAATCAATTTCAAATATTCCATTCATAGTAATACAATTAAAGTAATGAATATTATTCTTTGAAACTGAAATACCAAAATCTGTAAATGCATTATTAAAACCTTTATCTTTTATACTGAAACTGAAACAATTCCCCTAACTATTGAAGGAACATAATGACAATTTTCTAATAAAAGAATTATGCCCGAGGGTAATTGTAAGTCATAACTTCCGATGGCTTCCACTGCTACACGTATGTCGTTGCCGACGTACACATATGTAACGACCCGAAATCCATTTTTATATTTTTTGGGGTTACAACGTATGCATTGGAGGGCTTACGGAATCAAGACGCGAAGTTTCGGTCAACAAGTCAAAAGTCAGACCTTTACGGCGTAAGGCATAAGGCCTTACGGTATAAAGCCCTTACAGCTTAAAGCTTTTAAGCTTTATGGCGTAAGGATTGAAATTCAAAATTTTGGGTTTTCCGCCAGACAGAAAACATATTTAAACGTTTTTAGGTTTTCCATTTCATTTCTTGGAATCCTAACTGCGGTTTTGTGTGTGTTTCGATCAGAGAAGATTACTAAACGATCCTAGAGTGTTTGTGGAGCAATTAGTGGTGTAATTCACGCGTTAGATCGTCCCGTTCATGTGATTCCTTCCGCTAATCATCTCGGTTTTCATTCGGAAGGCTGATACAACTATAGGTATGCATCTAATCAGATTGTCAAACAACATGCAGCGGAAGCAAGTTAGAATCAAACACATAATCAATATTAACTAAGTTAAGAATTGTACATTTGTTGTTGATTTATAGTGAAATACCTCTACATGCTTGTACACCACACCTTATTTAGCAACAGACTTGTATGCTACGCGTTATAATCACCACAACTCTTGTCTGGCTTGCTTGCTTAAACCGTATGCTCGAACTACACCTCCTAGGTATTCGAAACCCTTGTTGTTTGAACTCCAAAACAAACTGAAACCCTTGTTTGGGTGCTTGGCCGATCGACTAGGAAAAGAAGCGGAAAAATCGATTTAGGTGAAAGCCTAATCGATTTGGTGTAGGAAAAATAAGGGACTTGATGTTCCTTATATAGCCAAGAAAGTCTTGGAAAACAAGTTGTATTATAATTAAGAAAATTCAATAATTACATAATACATCCGCTCATTTATTAATTATTACAATTAACTCATTTAATTAATAATTAGTAAATAATAAACGCATAGTCGTGTCTAAATGTCAATGTGTGCAACCTCGTAGGCTCACGCATTTACGGACACACATTTACTAAAACTATTCAAATACCGCAGTAAAGAAAGTAACTCGTTGCGTTGGTGATGGGATAGAAGCACTATTGAACAGAACGATGTCTCTGGAAGTAAGTAGGAGTAATTGCGTCAAGTAGCGGGTGATTTCAGTCTCCAACTTCCTAACTAGTAAAGTTAAAGGGTTTCGTATGACAGATTTGAGCTATACAAATATTTTTGGGCAAAAACCAAATTATCGCATGTCCTTAATGTCTTTTATTAGCAGATAATTGTTAGCATATTTTGCTCAACAATTTGGTAATCATTATGAACCAGAAATGTGAAAACAAGTCCATCTTTTCGTCATCTGTTTCATTTGGAGACCACATAATTCAATATTTTAGGCATTTGTGATTCATACTCTAAGGTTCCATGGTGAAGTAGGTTAACAAGAAACTATCAACTCTACACCGTGTCACATAGTTCAGTAAATATTTGAATGAGAAAATCATCACTACTCATGAATCTTGTTATTAGTGGCGTCGATGCATTGAGCTTCTGCAACATTGGCATAGAGGTTCTCCACATAAACATAAGCAACTTTCGTACTTGTGTAACTTGGCAAGTACGATTTTCCGTTTAAGTGGTTGATTAAGCTTTTCATTTGACAAGAGGCCTGGTTCTACCTTCACGATACTCGACCATGGATTTTTTTTAAATCATAATTGGTTAAAAAATGGGAATAAGTGTTGCAAATGCTTATATTGTCTCGTATATATCAAGTATTAACATTATAGCTCAATTTCGGAGTTATTGACTTACCATCATCTAAATGTAATTCTTGATTCAAACAGGAATTAAAAACCCGATTCTTCAAAGGATGTCTCAAATTTGATTAGACGTCCGTCTTCGGAAACATTATTTTGAGAGTCGCATATACCGTTCATGTGATTTTTTCAGATTGCAGTTTTTGTCCCTATCTTTTCGAAAATGCAAATACATTTCTTTGGAAAACATTTTGTGCAAATATCGTCGGTGACATAGACTTGTTAATTGCATAAACTGTCTCTATCATGTACGGTATCCGCTCAAAAGGTTTTCTACAAATATTATATACTTTCAGGTATGACGAAAACTATAATTTAACCAAATCAAATGGACGGCGGAAAACGAAATATGTGTAAAAGTACAAGGAGCTTTGTGCAAATCATCCTTAAAACTTCATAGCTCCAAAAACCTCACATCTTAACCTAAAACCCACCATAGATCTCAAAACCCTAAACCCCTACGCCGGTGACAAATAACCATGGCCCTAATTAACTCCGGCGACAATCAAACAAACCAAAGAATCCCTCAAAAAACCATTAAAAAGGCAGTAATTTCTTTACTCAAATGGAAAAAGCAACAAATTTCCGATCAAACACCACCAGTTAACTCCGGTGATGATTTCATTTACTTACTATTAACCCTAAAAAATATCCCACATAAAAATTTCACAAAAACCCCATTCAAAATCCTACTTTCTCACTCTGTCGGAATCTCGCCGGAATCTCACCGGACTTGCTTAATTATCGACGACCGACCAAAACCCACCTCCCAAAAACTCACATTCGAATTCGCTGATAAAAAGATCAAATCTTTAAACATACCCATATCAAGAATCATCAAATTTTCAAAGATTAAGCAAGATTACAGATCATTTGAGTCAAAAACGGAACTTTTTAACGCGTTCGATGTTTTCTTGGCTGACCGGAGGGTTATCGAGAAGCTGCCGGAGGTTTTGGGGAAGGTGTTTTATAGTAAGAAGAAAAAGATTCCGGTTCCGGTTGAGTTACGAAGAGATGGGGATTGGAAAGAGGAGATTGAGTTAGGGTTTAGGTGCGGATTGTTGTGGTTGAGTAATGGGACTTGTAGTGTGGTTAAAGTTGGTAAATTTGGTGGGATGGATGTGAAGGAGATTGTTGATAATGTGGTGGATGCTGTTGATGGTGTGGCTGCGGTTGTGCCTAAGAAATGGGTCGGTGTGAAGTCGTTTCATTTGAAGTTTTTTGATTCTTTGGCGTTGCCGATTTATCAAGGTGGGGTAAAGATTGATGATGATGATGGGAATGTGATTGCAAAATAGGTGAAAGATGTATTCATTTGCTGAGTTTTGTGTTTCGCTTTATATTTACTAACAATTTCATGGCTTTTTCGAGCGTATAAAATGATATAAATTTTGTCATACTAGAGGTTTCTTAGCAAACATTTATCACTTGTGCTTTTAAATATACGAATTCTTGGAAGTTTGCTTATTTTCGCGGGATATGTGAAAAGATTGATCATCTAATGATTTCTCAACATTTTGTTGTTTGTTAAGAAGTATGGCAATTCTTGCGAATTTGATCATTTTTGTGTGTTGTCAGTAAAGATTGATCTTTTGTGATTTACCGACATTTTGTTATGCTTAAATTTATGTCATTCTTCTGTGATATCAGCAAAAGACATTGTCTTGTGCTTTTTAATGCATAAATCGTTGCAATTTGTTTTTCATTTTGGTGGGTTATCAGCAAACATTGGACATACGGAGTATATGATTTACCAAACGACGCCTTGTGAATTAAAGAATATAAATCCTTGGAAATTGTCTTTCTTGTGTCTTATCTATCAGCAAGATTGATAATGATTTACCTATGTAGTGAACTGTAATTAGTCTAAATGTGTAAAACTCTCCTCAACTGCTAATTGAATAACAAACAATCTATGGGTAAAACTGCTTTGATTTAAGTTGATTGAGCATTATGTATTCGTGGTCCATCAATAATACTTCGGTTTGCAACATATTGAAACATACTTACAGACGGGGCTGCAAAAAACGACAGCCCTTTTCCAGCATAATATGAATATGAAAGCAGAGTCAACTATCATACGTTTGCGGGGATATGAATCTTGAGTTCCCTTTATAGGTTTTACAAATGAATGTGGTTTAATTTTGAAGTTCGCATTGATCTTAAAAACTCCAATATAGTATGCAACGCTAATAATGGTAAACGGGTTATTACATCTTTATAAATGATTGTAGTTCTAATCTGCTTTGAAGTCTAAGGTCCCAACAACATCAATGATAGAACTCAAGAGCTCTAAAGTATAGTACAGCTCCCAATATTGGTATTAAGAAAGTCGCAATAATTTGCATCGATTACAATAGTAATATGGTCATTTCATGTTTGTAATTTATACATAACAGGATGAAGTATCACTTTAAAAGAAAAGAAAAAAAAGTACCAATCAAACCAAACTATTTATTCGATGCTACATGTTCATAATACTCAAATTTAAGCTACAAACCATAACCAAAAGGCCTATAATATTGTGCTCAACTAGTTTTCAACAAAAAGATGGTGGAAAAACCACACTGAATCCGCAATTTTAACACCTTTAGAGCTTTGCTTTCTTTATAACTCGAGATTCAAATTTGTGCACACGTAAAGACTATCAATGAAACTCGAGTGCTTATCAACATCAAGTCATTTTGCTCTGAATTTGTCGATGAACATGCACTAGGAACTCTACGTAGGAGAGACCACTTGGAGACTTGTCTTCCACCATGTATGAGAAAAATAGAAATCCTGAAGTAAAAAAGAAACACGATATAAGAAAGAACACATACAAAAATGAACGATATATTTGACTTTTTTGTAGACTGCCGTGTAACCATATCCTTTTTGCAGAAATATAAGTTCAAAAAAGCACTAAATATAAGTGCAAAAAAGAACACAATTCCTGGGGTTTTTTTTTGGCAGTTTCAAAAGAACGGAATCTATTTTATAAAGAAAAACAGCTTCTGGACGATTGTGTTACCTGATGGGTCTCCTTTCTTGCATAATTTCAAGCTGCAAGAAGTAAACCAATGGTCAAGATCAAAAAACGAAATGAAAATATATTTTCTTTAACAAAGAAAGATTAATCTCAACTATTACAGAATAACAGAAATGCAATAAACATTATACGCACCGAAGGTAGTTGCATCTTTGACCTCTGATCTCGTTTATGACGTCATTTAGCTTCTTGGACAACGGATTGTCGTATTGTTGCAATACAAACTGAATAGAAAAATAACGGGTAAATGGATTTGAAAAGCTAGTGCAGGAAGGTTCAAGAAAGAAAAACGTTTAACAAATATACCTGACTAGGAACTTCTTCAACAGAAGAAATGCCGAACAGTTGCCTCATGGTATCAGGATCTGCAGAGTTTCCAATATAAATTAAGCAATCCTCACCATTTTCGAGAAGATAGATTCCATTTTCAGTCACTTGTTCACTTGAAAGAGGAATAACCGCAGGAATAACAGAACCCTCTGATTGCTATAACCTCAAACAAAAAACAGAGTAAGTCGACATAAAAAGAATACTATAAAAGAAAAAACACTTGTTAGTACCTTCAAATCAAGATCATGAATACTTATCATCCTGGGGTACACAAGCGGAATTGCCAATTGTGCAGACAGAGGGAAAACATAATTGATCCAGAATGACCGATCGTCTATTCGCGCATCAGTTCGCATTCCAATACTTTTAATTAAAGCTAAAGAAACAGAGCACAGAATGAGAACGTTTATCAAAAGACAAAGTCGAATCCCTTATCTATTTAACAAAACGTACCAAGAGTGTATAAAGGCAACAGTTTAAGTGCCTCTGGAAGAATAAGTTGTCCTGATGATGAAACAGTAGCACAAAATTTGCGATACGCATGAAGAATGTTGATGCACAGGTTTGTTACTTGCTCCCTAACTTGTAATAACGGGTTTGTAAGAATTTCGCTTGCAGCTGTTGCAATTATAAGAATCAAACAGTTATATAATAGTTTAATCTTAAACAATGAGGCAACAATGGGATAAGAATGAATAACCTTGTTTTAAAAAGCATGAAAATTGGGTATCCAAGTCAGCTGAGCGGAAGAGATTACTGAGCATAGTTGTGCATGGTAAGGACAAGGTGGAAACACGTATTCTTCTTTGCCCGTAAACGGTAGTATATAGAAGTGCACACTAACAAAAATATAAACACATAATATGATTATAGGAGAAACGAAATTGATAAAATAATGTAGTTAACATGAACTTCAGTATACCTGAAAAGAGCATTCTGTGCCATCTTGTAATTTGTCATCATGTTTCAGAGTAACCATGATAGACTTGTCACAATCAATCTAATAAAAAAAGTAGGTTAGATTAGATATAAAAAAAGGGCGCCATAAGTTTAGTGTAGGGGGAGGGGGACGAACCGCAGGTAGATCCACATCAGTCGGAATGCGCTTACAGAAGTTTCCAGAGTATTCTTGTACTTGAAGACCCTGCAGAATTAAGCCACTTTCAGTAACTATTTTACAGAAAAATAGTTGTTAATTGTGACGGAAGTGAGAGTTCACCTGGCTACATCTAACACGCATCACTGCTTCAAACCCTTGAGGCCGGGTTACATTCCATCGAAGATCATTATACAGTTTTGCAGGATCCGAAAGAGCAGAAAAGGGGTGATAATAATACACCTGGAAGAAAGATGAAATAAATCAACATGCAAAAAATGTAACCAACAGTTTAATTTTTAAGCAAATGAGAGACATGCAAAGGGTACCTGTCCTCCGGTCGTCCTTGGGATGATGGAGATGGAAGCAATGTCCACGTAACTTTGGGTAGTTATAAATACATCAACAGAAACCTGAAGGGAAAAAAATGAAAAAATCATACAAGTAAAATGACCATGCCAAAATTGGTGATAGAACAATTTTTTTTTCTAAAAAATATGTAAATTAGGAACCGTACCTGGTACTCTGCAAATTCAATAGCCATTGTCTTTAAAGTCTTGTCTACTGGTTGAAGTAGCTTATGAGGTTCCTGAAATTTAAGAAATTAATTTTAAAACTTCAAGACTTAATTTAAACTTAAATTTATCAGCTTAACTAAAACTCGTATTAGACGTTTTTATACTTTATCTCCAGCAGATATATTAGTTCTTCCTTCAGCTTCTCGAGCAGAAAGAGCCCCAATTCCAACAGAAGGCAAAACTGAAATATAAAACAATGATTAGAAAATACTCATCTGTTTCAGATTTAAAGCATAACATTTATATATAAATATATTATCAGGATTCACGAGCTTGCCTGATTGAAACACCAAAAGTTTGCCTCCGGTGCTCTTCATTGCCAAAAAAGCAGCCTTGATCCCAGCACCAAAAGCTGAATCAGCAGTTTTATTATTCTGAAACATGGTTGGGATGCTTTCCAGTAGTAGATCTAGATGCTGACGACACTGTAACCTCAAACGTCACATTAGTTATAATTTGAAATCTCGAAATTAAGAGGAAAAAAACCTTAGAAAGATGGGAAGATTCTGCATGACTTACCTCAGCAAGCGGAACAATGACATCAGTTTGAAGAGGAGTATACACATCTTGCACATCAGGAACTATAAGCATCAATGGCTGCATAACCGAAATAAAAAAAGATTGTCAACATTTTTCTTTTATATTTTTTTGCTTATTACCATCCAAAAATTAAACCTGTTGCAGTGCTCGTTTCAGGTTGTAGAAATGGATGGTGGAGTCGAATGTAGCAATTCCCACCATCGTCGAAGGACCCTCCTGCACCAATCAAATTACTATAAATAAACATAATACCAATTACCTAATAGTTTGGACTTCTGAATTCACAGATTGTACTTCAATGAGGTTTACAATCAACACAAACTTACCGGAAGATCTGCAATAACTCGGCTGATAGCACTGCAAGCTCCAGCAGTAGCACCAGTCTGTATGGCGTTCATTGATACATCAATGAGGAAGAAAAACACAGCTGGCATAGGATCACGCACCTGAGAAGATACAAGAAAAACTTTCCCGGTTAAATGGTATTTTACATAATTCAAATATATATTTTTTTATAATAGTACAGTAATCCGAACCATAAATTCCCTTGTAGCAATAAATTCAACGGTGCCTCTACATAGCTCAGGCCTCTCATCAGCGTCTCTTCGCCTGCCATCTGGACCTAAATTGCACTGATAATCACGTGGAGTTTCATCTGTGAAACCTGTCAATAAAGGTTTTAAGAAAGTATCATTTCTGATTGTCCCATTCATATTATTGTAATGAGATGAAGATATATGTGAATGAGATTATATTTTTTAAGTGATAATACTCACCACAGAAGTTACAGATGAAACGCCGTCCTTGATCAACAAACTTCATGAACGGATTGATGTAGCCTTTGCAACGAGAACAACGAACAGGACCACTTTCCCCAAAATCCACTATCTGCAAACATTATACCATTTAGAATTGTTGGAATTATAGATGGTAAAAATTGTTATGGATTAAATCAGATAATCATTTTCATAATGCAAACCCAAACACCCGTTTAATATACATGGTGTGCATTATAACATAATCAGAAGAACAAGATCGTGGTGCATTACCTGGATGGGGTCCTCAGATGGATGAGGGAGGGCCAAGGGCTGAACTAACAGAGCCAACTGCATCCCAGACGTGTTCAAAAGATCCGAAGTGCACGCAATCTGAAACAGCAGAAAATTCTCTTATAAAATTACGCAACCAACGTGTTTAAAATTCAAACTCAAAGTTAATAATTGGACATAAAATTCACCTGATTGATGGTACACCTCATGTATCGTGGACTGCAGTTTCCGGTGTCTCTTACAATGAATTCACTTGTAGCAGGCTTCAAAAACAGACCAATAAAACAAAAAAATCATAAACGAATGGAATTAATGCACACACAAACTATAGATAAGATTGAATTAAGAGAAGTAAAATACCGGTGGAGGATTGGCTTGGTTTCCCTGGCGGGTTTCATGAAGAAGCACAGAAGGATTGGGAATCGGGCGTGGAATTTGGTTAGGGTCAATCTTTGATGGTCCAGAAACTGCAGCACCACCAGCACCCATAGCAGGTGATATTGTAGCCATCGATTGTTGATTAGGAAGTGGTGGTGGCATCCCATACATTCTTGGTGGTTGAGAAGAACCAGGGATTGGTGGAGGTGGTACATTCTAATAAAATTTATAAATTTAGAACTTAATCTAAAATGGAAGTGATAAAAATAAAATACAAATTATGATCATAGAAACAGTAAATGTCGTACAAAACATGAATATGTGATACTCTAACAAACTAAGTACTTTCATAAACATATACTCTGTCCAATCATCTGACACAAAACAAAGTGAAGCTCTTTTAATGCAATACCATCACACCCTTGCCAACTTTACATTTTTTTTCTATGATTCATTAAAGGGAAATGTTTATCTTTGTTGTTAACGAGTGACCAGCAAATTCCTTTACCAAATGTATTTCTCGTAGCTTTATTATGTTTCAAGATAATGTGGATATTCATTGTATACAACTGGTTGCTTAAAGCTGCTTATCAAACCTAGATGTTCTAAAACTTACCGTTTCTCCATTTCACTGTTACCTCTCTATTTTTGCATATCCCAATTACCAATAATATTATAACATAAAGTTAAAGACTTCGGATCTTATTCGTATATTCAGCTCAAATAAACTTAGCATGTCAAAAATAGTATCCCACTTATCCTCATGTATTAGGCAATAAACATCCCTACACACGGTTGCAGTTAATCAAGCCCCCTTGATCGTACGAGTACGCATTACATTTCATCTACTGGTTTAATAAGCGACTAACTATTTAATTAATAAATTAAAGCTACAAAAGATTAAGCTTATTTTCTCAACTAATGCTCGTCAAGTGATTTCTCACTTCTTGGACGTAATCTCTTTAAAGTGTTTATGAGTAACTGAACCAACAGAGCGATGAAACTGATCATTTCGAAAAGTACATTATATACAAAATTAAGCCACACATTCACTTAGACATCAAATTATGTGCCCTTTACATTTATGATTGTAACCTGTTTTCTCTATTCCATTCCTATGAAGAGCAAAAGGATGAATACACTGTATGATGAGATGATGCGGAAATGAACAGCTTAGCAGTTCAGTGTCGCAACATATATTAATTACCTCTCGCTAAGATGATTCACACACAAATAATAAAGATGAAGGCTATATCAATAAAAAAGTTACACTAAAATATGTAAATTGAAATAAAATAGATTTTGATATCAAAAGCTTACTTGTCGGGATTGCATCCATGGTTGAGCCCCAAAAGGGGAAGCTTGTGGTGGAGGCATGCCTGGACCCTGAGCTGAAAACGTTGGAGGTCCTCTCGGAGGTGCTGAAAAGGGAGGTGCTAATAGCCCTGGCCCTCTTTGCTGATGATCAGTTGGACTGCTACTTCCAGAAAACGGTGTTGATTGGCCAGTCGATTGCCCTGAATACGAACCCATGGGAGGTGACGACATAGATGGTGGAGAAGGTGAAGGTCCTCCAACCGGTCTTGGTCTAATACCACCTGGAGGATACTGTGGACCACCTTGCATACCACCTTGCATACCACCAGGAGGATATTGCGGACCACCTTGCATACCACCTGGTCCAAAAGACGGAGGTCCATTACTGAACTGACCACCACCTACATTCGGTGGTGGCCCAGGTGGACCTCCAAAAGGACCAGGACGAGAAGGTCCAGAAACCATAGGTCGTGAACCAAACGGAGGCGGCGCATTCCCACCAGGCGGACCACCACCAGGGCCACGGTTAGGACCCAATGTACCTTGTGGCGGTCCAGTAGGAGGCGGAACAGCACCTCTAGGAACAACACCCGGCGGTGGAGGTCCAGGACGACTTGGTCCAGAAAACGGAGACGAATAAGGAGCTGGTTGTTGTCCTCCAAAAGGCGGATTCTGATTAGGAGCAGGACCTCCACCTCCTCTACCGCTATTCGGAGGCATATTCGGTCGATTAATTTGAAGGTTTTGCATATTATTAGCAATCGAATTAGGGTTATAATTAGGTGGTGGATTTCCCGGTCTAGGTCCACCTGGAGTCGCCATTATCACACTACAAACAAATAAAGATTCAATTTTTACAAATCAATTATGAAAAACAAACAAAACCCATAATCTAAAACTAAAAAAAGATTGCAAATCAATGATCTTTATTGAGATCGGATGTAAATTCGATAAGATCTGGAAAAAATAAGAGTAAAAAAAGTGAAATTGATGACGTACCTTAGATGGGAATGAGTGATCGGATGACTGAATGTGGAAATTAGGTCAAAAAAGTATGAATTAGCGAAGATCAAGGGGAGAAGAAATTTGGAGAAGAAGAGGGGTGAAAATGAGGAATGTGCCTGAAACAAACAGTTTCATTACAACTACCCACAAAATTTTATATATCAAATTTGCTATAAAAAAAGTAATAAATGTGTTTTAATTTAATTTAATATTTTAATTAATACTTATTGTTATTATATTTTATAAAATAACAATTTAATGATATCATTTAATGAAAGGAGTAGAAGTATCCACAGTCACCTTTTATTATAGAGAACACACTCAAATAATACAAATTTAACTGATATCATTTTTATTGGTGTTATTGTTTTTACTATCGTTATTACTATTGTAATCACTATGATTGTCTTTATTACCCTTTTTGGTTAACATTTGTAGTCTTGTATAACGAATGTGTTAAAATATATTCACAAACTAATTCTTACTTTGGTGAATGATGGTGTGGCTTATTGTGTGATTAGTATTTAAAATAAGCTAAATTGTGAGAGGAATAAGCTAAAGATGACAAGTTGTTTAAACAAAATGGATTAAACTTGAAGAGTAGTTGGGCTAAAGAAGATGTAGACAACTTAAGTGGGCTAAGCAGATGGACTCAAAGATCATATATAACAAGAATGAAAGATGAAGGACTTAAATTGTTAATTCCTAAACTGGAGTATATAGCTATCAACGTGTATTGATACATATCTTTCATCACAAATCTTAGATTGTTTTGTTCATGTAATCATGTAATCACTGAATATTGTTTTGTTATTCGATTCTGATTATCATCCTCATATCAGTAATAGTATTTGTTAGTAATTTTGATATTTTGATTTTGATTGTAATTGTTGACTTTTTGAAGAATTAATAGATCTAAGTTGTTTGTTTTATAAATTGCAGTTTGAGTTACATACTTCTAACATGATGAATATGTACCCAAGTAAGTGTCGGTTAGTTTAAAGCAAGACGGAAATGAACAAAATATTTTCTTCAACAAGCATGTTTTCATCCATCATTCTTAATTGATCTTGTGCATTGTCATTCTCGACTGCCACCGACAATGTTGTTGCCTTTGTCGTTGTATCAACATCTTAAAAAACACATATTCAAAATAGTCACATTTTTATTTGATCCTATTATGATGTTTGTATCTGGGTTAGGGTTTGATTTTATTTTATCTAACCACTTTATTTCATGTATGTATTTGATCCAAGTCTTATATTTGTGTTGGAATTTCGAAATTGATTTGAATTTTCAAGAAAACTGTATGGTTTAGAGGAGGTATGTGGCTTAAGTACGGTCGAAGGTCATAACAATCAAGTTGAAAAATATGGGGGTCAAAATTGTATTAGAAAAAAAATTAAGGATAAATTTGTTGGCTCATATAAAATTGTTGTCCATTTAATAAAATATACAATATTTTAAACTATTTTAATGTAATATGTTTATCTTTTTCTTTTCAAAGCAACAAATTTCATGATTTAAATAAAAATAGATTGCTTATTGTATTAAATGGTTTGAAATATGTGTAGTGATGCGTAAAATCTTGTCTTGAATTCTTTTGAATATGATTATATCAAGTTTATATTTTATCACGCAATCTAAACAAATGTACCCGATCGTATAATGGTATTTTAATGATAGTCTGAATGTCCATTTGTTGAAAATGGTTAAACTAGTACTTATTCAGGAAAAAAAAAACTAATAATCAATCTATTTAAATGCAGTAAGTGTAACGACACGAAAATGTAAAACGGACTAACGTTGTAACAAGTTTTTTGGTCAAAGGACCATCTTTGTAAAGAATTTTGCATTTTTGGTTAAAAGTTTCATTATGGCAAAAGTTCAGGGTTTATTATGTAAATTGTTATCAAATCTATTTTTTATAAATGGAAGTCTTAAGAGTGAAGAAATTAGTTTTTGGTGTTAGTATGTGTGTGTATATTCTAGTGAGAAATAAAGAAAACAAAAAATCAACTTATCATAATCGGTTAACACATTTAAATCGATTTGGTAGTCAATTTTCACCGGATAAGCTAACAAAATTTACCAAACTACTCCTGGAATCGTAAGGATCGCATCGGTATTAACGGAAGTTGGTTTCGTGGTGGTTCATTTCGGGTCGATTCGAAATCCGAGTTGATTTCGTAAGGTATAACTCGTTATTTACGTATATAACCGTGTTTTAAGCTATTTGTAGTAGTATAGCATGGATTTTATTGAGTTTGATTGAGTTTAAACGAGGTATAAAAACCTACAACAATGGTGGTTTAGTATGGAGTAGAAGGTTGGTTATGGGAAGCCAGCCGACGGCTGGAATGGGGTTGTAGCAATATTTTTGTATCGTTAAGCTAGTTAAGCATTAATCATTGAAAGTTGATACGAGACTGTTAACGGACAATATTTTGATCAGGCTGTTCGTGATAACCGTTGCTAGAACGATTGTTTGTGGACGAAGGTTTGAAGGTGAGTACAATATTGTTTTATAAAACCGATCATACAGACAAAATAACGTTTTAAAAGATGTTTGAAACGTGTAAAGATGATTTCAAAAGTAATGTTGTTGATGAATGACGTTGTTTATGTATAATGTGTTGATCAAATAAAGTTGAACCAGAACAAAATTACGAAATTATGTGGTATGGGGAACACGTGATTGCCCATACATGATGATTACGGGTGGTTGTAGCTACTGTTTTAATTATATATGATTATATAATTGTTGTCGATGTTTCTGTTATGCATTACAAGGAGTATGTCTTAGTTTTGCGTAAGAAACCTTGACATAATTATGGGTAGTATAGATGCTCGTAAATAGACAGTTAAACCTAGTGTGACCAACTAGGTAAAGTGCTAGCCAACTTGAGAGATTTGATTATGTAGGCATGGGGTATAGACTCATGCTAAAGAATGTATGAGGTGTGGACTTATACTGGAGTCTAGTTACGGGGAATTCTATACCTCCTTTGCAACTTGTGGTATGAGGTGTAGACTCATACTAGAATGATACATGTGATATGTGGTGTAGACTCATATCGATAGTTTGTGGTGTAGACTCATATCAATAGTATGTGGTGTAGACTCATAATGGAGTCATACTGATGGTATGGGGTGTAGACTCATATCTACTGATGGTATGGGGTGTAGACTTATATCGATAGTATAGGGTGTAGACTCATACTGACATTATGGGGTGTAGACTCGTACTGGAGTAATACTGACTCGCAATGGACTCCAGAAGTATCATGTCGGAGTGGAGAAATGTATTGCAATAATAAGTTATTAATCCATCCTTAACGACATTGCATAAATATGCTATGTCGGAGTAGGGAAAGCCTATATTTCTGTTTATTAAAGAGATTGGGAGTCGCGCCCAATGCTTATAATAACATGCAGGAATGTGCGAGTAGCGAACGAGGTTGTAGCCCCTAGGGCAACAGTAAGACCCTTCTGAAAGGATTACGTAAGACATTGATGGACCAAATAAGTAGTATACTTAGGACATCTATCACACCCCGCCTGCGGTGGAAACGCAAGGTGTGACCGATTGACAATCATCACAACACGGTACAACAGTAGAGAAATACTAAACAATAGAGAAATACTAAATGCAATAATATAAGAAAAGTGTTGTGACATTGCCATTTAACAAGAAAATTATCCTTGTCTCATGTACACGTCATACACTACAAATAAAATATTCAACAAAATGTAAATGATAACGAAGTATTTCAAATGGAAGGACATAGGCATGCAAGCCCGAAATAATCAAAAGTATTAAGATAAAATAAAGTCGAAGACTAATGCAATGCACTCTAGAAGTCTTCTAATGCTCAGTACCTGAAAATAAAGCTTAAAAAGTCAACATAAAGTTGAGTGAGTTCATTGAGTAAGTAGGAAAAAAATGTAATAGTAAGAAAACACCTCAACACAATTGTAGTAAAAGAATGTGTAACTAATGCATGAAAGTAGTAACAAACAATCATCCACAACTATCCACCGTAAGTATTAACACTAGTAAGAAAGGTATACTAGTAATCAAGTAATGTCAGTAGGAAAGGTATACTGACTAGTAACATCCGGAGTAGCCACGCTACTGTAAGCACACATCATTAGTAGGAAATGTATACTAATGAGTAAGTAGTATAAGTAGGAAAGGTATACTCATACGTCAGTAGGAAAGGTACACTGACTAGGGTTACCACTAGGAAAGGTCAACTGGTAAATAATCATCACAATCAACATCTCATATAAGTTTTGAAAAATATGCATTAGCTTTATGTTACACATTTTATGATTTCCAAATGTAGTAAGTTTCCATAAATAAGAAGTTTCCAAAAATAAAAGGTTTCTATAAATAGGAATATATATTTATAGTAAGTTTCTAAATATAACAAGTTTTTAAAACTGAAAGGTTTCCATAAATAAAAATATCTATTTATAGTAAGTGATAAAAGTTTATTTAAAAATCCGTTTCTTAAAATCAGTTTTGGTTGAGATTTTATCTTCCCCGATTTGTTTAAAACATATAAAACAGTAAAAGTTGGGCAAGGAACTCACCTCGAATAGGAATCAAATGACACTACTCAAGTAGTGTAAGTGTGTGTCTGGTAAGGTAGGTCACAAGTAAGTCCCGACTCTACGATGAGCTTCCCTAATAAGTGTAAGTAAATACTTGTGAGTACATTTCATTTTAAAAGAATTAATTCCGTTTAATGTACGTTTAGATATGTCCGATTACCCATTATGATTTTCTTGCAAACGTGAGATTAACCAATAGTTTTAGGTACGAAGGTTGAAAACTCAGAAAGTACATATGTTCATCAAAATTGTCGTAACTCGAGTTGTAAGAGAAGGTAGACGACATATCTTATATGGACGGAAATAGAACTAAGAGGGCTACAACTTTGGTTTAGATGTGTAATAACAATACAAACATGAGAGCAACCTATGACCTTACAAACACAGAACAATGAATCTGATTACGAACAACAACTTTTACAACATGACTCGTATACTTGAATTTAAAATTACCAACAACTCTAGATCAGAAATTTGACATATAAACAAACAAGTTATTGTATCATTTACTATATCATCATATATCAGCGTCAAAACATTATATCACATCATTACTTTATGTTTTATATGATATAAAAATAAAATTAACACCAGACTGTAACCGATTGACATAATAATAATAATAAAAGTTAAAGTGCCTATAGACATAACAAAGGTAAATGCGATTCGCAAAGATGATCACAGTCGAATATCCTGAATACGAACTACTATTATGATCAATTGTATTTCCGATGAGGATTCACTCGAATGTGAACATGATAAGATAATGTGATTGGGATGGGACGTTTACCGATTGCGGTTGTGATTCCTTAAAACCAAGTCCAAAGACTTTCTCCAAATATAAGAACTACCAAATCTAAATCCTATTAAAGACATTTACCGACTCAAAAACGCGTTCACATGTTTTTTTCTTCTTTGATATCAAATGATATGGGCTTGGGCCTGTATGTAGATCATATTCCAAAACCAAAACCCTGGATTTATATAAAACCCTAAATTCCTAAAACCCTTGTATGTATCACTCTGTTCATCAATTTCATCATATTTTCACCCAAATCAAGAAAAATGGTTAGAAGCTTAAAAAACCCCAAAAAAGCTAAACGAAAGAACAAGGTAAACAATTCCCAAATCGATTATTTTATACCCATTCGATTAGTAATTAAGAAAAGGGATTAATTGGTTTTTTTAATCACATATATTAGGGTTCTAAGAAAGGAGAAGAATCATCATCATCAAATGGAAATGAAATAAATTCAATTCCAGCAAAAGTATGGCAGCCTGGTGTTGATTCTTTAGAAGAAGGTGAAGAGTTGCAATGTGATCCTTCTGCTTATAATTCCCTTCATGCTTTCCATATTGGTTGGCCCTGTTTAAGGTTATCGCTTTTCGTCGATTTTTTTTGTTTCTCTTTTATGTTTTAATTGTTGGGTTTCAGTTTTTTTGCTATTTTGTGTAGAAAGTTTTAACCTTTTTATGTTTGAGATGTTTTACTTTAATCATTTTTAAGCTAGAATCTGTTGTTTCTCGGTCCGGTTACAAAATGATAGGTGGCCGATAAGACATTTAGTTTTTAGGGTGGATTATCTGCTATGTGTATAACTACATAGTTTAAGAGGGTGTTTGTTTGAGCTTATTTTTGGTCTTATGAGCTTATTGGCTTTCGGCTTATGTTTTATAAGCTCATTTTTTACGGCTTATTTGTGGCTTATGGGCTTGCTATTTTTTTTTGTGGCATAAAAAAGGATAATAAGCCCATAAGCCACAAAATAAGCCGGAAAAATAAGCTTATGAAACATAAGCCGAAATCATATAAACTCATAAGCCCAAAAAAAAGCTGAAACGAACACCCCCTTAATATTCAGTCATATGTTTCGTTGATGTTTTTAACTTTGTTAGGCTGAGTTATTGAAGTGAACTTTGATTAATGTTGTGTAGTTTTGACGTTGTACGTGATTCTCTGGGATTAGTTCGGACGGAATTTCCACATACTATTTACTGCGTAACTGGAACTCAGGTAATTTTTATTTGCTAGCACTCAAACGTCTTATTGTAGTAGATGCTATAAATATGTTGTAAATAAGCTTTACTAAGTATATTGCTATCTGTAGTATTTTTCTTTTTTCGTATAACTGTATCCCTTTTATGACATACTATCTTTATTTTCCTATAGGCCAACAATGCTCCTAATTCAATTGGAATATTTAAAATATCAAACATTTCGGGAAAACGACGGGAATTAGTACCAACGAAAACATCCAATGCTGACACTGATATGGAGGATAGTGACAGTAGTGATAGTGATGAAGATGAAGCGGTAGATGATGGCCCAAAGGCTCCTGTATTCCAGGTAACACTCACCCGCTATTCATGTTCTCAACTTTCATCTCTAATTTCTTATTGTTTTAATAATACTTGTACATTAATTTACAGGTGCGTAAGGTCCTTCATGAAGGTTGTGTGAATAGAATTCGCGCTATGACACAAAAGCCCCACATATGTGCAACATGGGGAGATACTGGTCATGTGCAGGTATATTTATCGATAAGTTGTCATTTTCCTTGATTGTTTTTTTTATTATTTTTTATTATTTTAATTAAAAGTCATTTTACTTACTCTATAAAAATGTCATACAGATCTGGGATTTTGCCTCTCATTTAAACGCATTGGCAGAATCAGAAACCAATATTAGCAAAGATGCTACCACAGTTTCTAAACAAACTCCTTTAATGAAGTTTAGCGGTCACAAGGATGAAGGTTACGCGATTGACTGGAGCCCTCTCGTTCCTGGCAGACTAGTGTCCGGTACAAACTACTAAATGACAAATACATACATATAATCTTACTAAACATTCAAATATATAATATTTTACCATTTATTTTTTCCGAAAAGGGGACTGTAAGAACAACATCCACTTATGGGAGCCAGCTTCTGACTCAACATGGAATGTTGACAATAAACCGTTTGTTGGACATACTGCTAGCGTTGAAGATTTGCAGGTAGGTATTTCAACAGTATTGTTTACATGTTCGTATATCCAATAAATCGCAAACATGTAAAATAATACTCTATTTTGATGCAGTGGAGCCCTACGGAAGAGTTCGTGTTTGCTTCCAGCTCTGTGGATAAAACTATAGCAATATGGGATACTCGTTTAGGGAAAACACCCGCAGCTTCTATCAAGGCACATGACACAGACGTGAATGTTATTTCATGGAACAGGTTTGTATCATAGTTTTGTTTTTAATCGAGTTTTCTGAACACCACATAATAATGTAGGTTATTGGTTTGTTGATTTTAATTAGGTTGGCGAGTTGTATGCTGGCTTCTGGTAGCGATGATGGGACATTTTCTATTCGTGATCTTAGATTGCTAAAGGTATGTCTTCCGAAATTGTATATTAAAAGTTATTTGTAATTTATGGTTTTATTATATCTGCAGGAAGGTGATTCTGTAGTTGCGCATTTTGAGTATCACAAACATCCAATAACATCCATTGAATGGAGTCCACATGAAGCGTCTACATTGGCAGTATCATCAGCAGATAATCAACTCACGTAAGGATCTTCTTTATAACATTGTAAAACCATATGAATGATTTTACATTACCTCTGTATAACGTCAACCGCATTTCAGAATATGGGACCTTTCGTTAGAACGAGATGAAGAAGAGGAAGCTGAATTTAAAGCCAAAACGCAAGAGGAAGTACACGCACCTACAGATTTGCCTCCACAACTTCTTTTTGTTCATCAGGTTAAATATCCTTTTAAACCTTTATGGTGTATCCAAAAAGAATATATTTTGAGCGTTTTTTGACTTTTTGTTGAACAGGGTCAGAAAGATTTGAAAGAACTTCATTGGCATTCACAGATTCCGGGAATGCTCATATCAACAGCTGCTGATGGTTTCAACATTTTAATGCCTTCAAATATCGAAAGTAATCTACCTGCTAATAATGCTGCTGCTTGAACACCAAGGTTTCCTCCAACTCACCCTTGAAATCAAAGGTTTCGGTTAGTTGAAATTCAAGACGTGCGGAAGTGAAATGAGACGGCCCAATGTGCAAAATTTTGCCTAGTTTCTATTAACGTTAAATTATAAGAGACAATTACATGAGACTGTCTTGTTTGTAAGAGTGTTTTTGAGTTATGTGAAAAATGGTTTTGTATTTTGAATGATACATTTATATGTTGCAAAGTACAAGACCTTGATCATGTGATCGAAAATTTCATTGTCAATGAGATCAATGGCATTTTCAGTCTTTTATTTCTTTTAATACGTGACTGTTTAATATTAAATAACTAAGAACCCGATAAGTAAAGATTGTTAAAGCATATGATATTTGATCTAAAACCATTAGCAAAATTTTGGGATTAAGAGAGATTTTTTGACAATTTCTCGATTTATGCGTGTCATCCTTCCGCAGATTAAGCATGTTTATCACTGTGTTTTAGTTGTACCAGTTGATTATGTTATATATATCAGAAGTTTGTTAAAAGTGTTGTAGCTTTGAAGTAGTGCATAATTCACACGGAGACAAAATGTAGTTATATTATAGTTCCAAAACCAACACAATTGTATTTGGAGAAGTATATATCAAATAAGTACTAGTTTTAGGATAAAGATTTAAACTATAATTGGTACCGCGGACACTCGTGTTTCATAATTCGGTCCCCATGAAAAATGTATTGTTTGCAATGTTTTATGCTCGAGTCAACATAATGGCGAACACTATATGACATTGTGACCCATGATGTTCATGGCCACTAGATTGACCAATATCATAAGCATTACACACAGGTCTAAGTATAATGTTGGTGTACATATATATAAAACAAATCTTGGTTTATAAACTTTCCAATGTGGGATAATCTTGACTGCATCTTTATCAAATACATAAGGATGTTTGGACCTGATTTTTGATGTAATTATTGTTAATGATATCAGCAAGAATTGGTGAAGGATGAACAAGAGGACCGAAGCTTGGGACACGCTCGAGGCCCGGACCGTAACCAGTCCAAAATAGTTTGGTCTAACTCCTAGGTAAACCTGTCCCGGACTAAAAATAAATTTGGACCATTTCTCGATTTGTGCGTGTCATCCTTGCGCAGGGGCCATGCTAATCTTCTCTGTATCGTTCCAATTTTATCGGATGTCCCCGAAGGGACAACAAGAGCTGTAAAACTAATCTATATAAACCCCCCAAAAGTTTCTCATCAAGCCGATGTGGGACAAGCTGATGGACAACACTACTTTTGATATTATATTTTTTCAAATTAAACATGAGATTTTGGATTGCTGTTAAATAAATATGACATTACCACGAAATTGGTGCCTTCTTGCGGAACATTTGTAATTTTTTATAGTTGTGATAGTGTATGAATATTGTAATGATTCTTTATGAGTTTGATATGAATATAATCTGCTATTTAGAAAACAATAAGCTTTCAACAGAACAATAAATGAAGCGAATATCACACAAATATTTCTTATTTCATCATGAGGACTAAGCCTCTGGTTATATACAAAAGCAAGCACACATGGTAGCCGACAATGGCTACTATACAATCACATGGATTACATAATTACAATAATGTAAGGACAAGTCTCACATGGGAGACATACCTCACATGGACATTTACATCATATAGCAATCTTTCAAACAATAATGAAATATGACAAATACATTACGACAAAATACATTACGACAAATACAATATTATGACACCCTATCATATGTTTCGTCAACTTTGACGATTTCAACGTTGTGGGTTAAATTATTGCAGGACATGAGCACATTGTTTCTTGGATGACTAGTCACGCTGTTTCAGTTCTGTTAATTTAGAATGTAGTAACAATCTTTCATACGATATTTTTATAAAGTTGAGTTTTGTTTAATGTGTTGTAGCTTTGACATAGTGTGTGATGCCGCGATTCACTTGGAATAGGTTGGACTCAATTTCCACATACTATTTATCGCGTCACTGGAACTCAGGTAAGTAAGAATTTTGCAGTCCTTTATGCAAATTATCTCAATTTCCCTAATGCTCCCAATTCAGTTGGAATTTTTAAACAGACGTGAATTGGTACCATCAAAAACATCCAATGCTCATAACACCGATATGGAGGACAATGACAGTAGTGAAATGATGGACATAAGGTTCCAGTCTTCTATGTAACATTTTCCTACAAAGTCTTTAGTTTGAAGGCATATTTCCCTTCTCTCAGTATTATTTACTGGAACGTTGATGAAAAACCGTTTGTGGACATACTGATAGCGTTGAATATTTGTAGGTACTTATTCTAACACTATTATTTACCAGCCTTTACACTCATAAAAATGTTAATACGTGAAAAAGTATACTTTTCTTCGTTGCTGTGGAGCCCTACATAACCGTTTGAGTTTGCTTACAGCTCCGTGGATAAAACATAGCCATATGGGATACTCGTGTAGGGCAACCACTTGAAGCTACTATTAAGCTACATGAACTAGATATTACTGTTATTTCATGGAACATGTATATACCATATCTGAACACTTAATAACGTAGTTACTGTTTGTTGATTTTAATTAAGCTAGCGACTTGTATGGTTGCATCTGGCAGCACGGACGGGATGTTTTCTATCCGTGATGTTAAATTATAGTTCCTAAAACTAACACAATCATATTTGGAGATGAATCTGCTGTAACGTATTTAATAGATACTAGTTTTAGGACAAAGTTTAAACTATATAATTGGTACCAAGGATGCTCGGGTTTTATAATTGGGTCTCAACTTGCAAAAATATATTGTTTGTAATGTTTTATGATTGAGTATGAAAATACCAGGCGACATCATTTTACCCATGACGTTCCTTGGTTTGGACAGAAACCAAATAATGAAAAAGTAACCAACAATAGGGAAGATGAGCTAATGTCTGAAAATATAAACTATTTGACCAAACCACGGGTGAGAAAAAAATTTGGACCATTTCTCGATTTGTGCGTGTCATCCTTGCGCAGGGGCCATGCTAATCTTCTCTGTATCGTTCCAATTTTATCGGATGTCCCCGAAGGGACGAATGAGTTGTCTTCCTGTTGGTATATAAAGCCACAAAAACTTCTTCCTTTGGTCGATGTGGGACAACTTGACTTTAGTTCTATTTGTGATATTACGAGGATTTTAAAAACCCCGCGCTTTGCGACGGGATAAACAAAATCCTGGTCAAAATATATACGTATAGTTTAAAATACAAATCGATAGCCCTTCATAATAATGGTAATAATAAAGTAAGATTTAAAAAGAAAAAATAATAACAACGTCACTGACAGAACACATGTTTAGTATAAAACTTAAAGTTTATTGAGGTTAATATAAATTTAAAAAATTATTATAAAAAGTTATGTAAACAAATATAAGTTTCTAGTATATTATTAGTTTGAGTAATATATTCAAATTTGAATAATAGTAATTAAAATATTTAATTATGTTAGATAATTGTCATGATAAGATAAATATAAAAGATAATTAAATTAATAATAAAATTAAAATTTGACTTTTATTTTATATAAGTTTAGTAATGACTTTTAATAAATATTAAATTATAAGGGTTTAATGTAAATAAAGAAGGTAAAAATGAAAAGAAAAGAAACAAAGTAAGAGGGTAATATAAATTAAAAAGAGTAAATTATACCGTTGGTCCCTATGTTTGTACCCAAATCACTAGTTTGAGGCTTTTTTTGAAATAATTACACCACACGTCCCCATTGTTGTAATTCTGTTGCGTCGGTAGTCCATTTTTGACAATTTTCAACTGAAAAGACCGAAATACCCTTTTCTAAAAATTTTAATCTATTTTTTAATTTATAATATATCTCTCTTCTCTCTTCTCTCTTCCCCCCTCTCTCTCTCTTAAACACCTCCACCTTAATTTCTCAGATTTAATCATTTCGTCATACATCAATTACACATCTGAAATCCCCAATGATTGTTTAGCTATAGTTTTCCAATTCCTTACCTCCGCTGACCGGAAACGTTGCTCACTTGTCTCACGCCGATGGCTGCTAGTCGAAGGACAGAGCCGTCACCGTCTCGCTCTCACAGCTCAATCAGAAATCATTACCTTTATTCCGTCCATTTTTTCACGCTTTGATTCGGTTACAAAAATTTCTCTACGATGTAACCGTAGATCTATTAGCATAGATGATAACGAATTGATTTTAATATCTCTACGGTGTCCCAAACTCACGCGCCTTAAACTGCGTGGCTGCCGTGAAATTACGCAATTAGGTATGGCGGAGTTAGGTCGAAATTCATTTGGAGAGGCTTCAGGTGAGTGATGTAGGTCTTTCCGCGTTGTCTAATTGTTCTAAATTGGAAATATTGCATATAGTTAAGACCTCCGGATTGTACGAATGATGGTGTTGTTTCGATTGCTGGACGTTGTAAGTCGTTGAGGAAACTTCATATTGACGGTTGGAAAACAAATAGAATTGGTAATGAGGCTTGGATTGCAATTGCTAAACATAGTGCAAATCTTCAGGAGCTTGTGAGATTGGTGGAGGTGTTTAAGAGAGAGAGAGGGGGAAAGAGAGATGAGAGAAGAGAGAAGAGAGATATATTATAAATTAAAAAATAGATTAAAATTTTTAGAAAAGGGTATTTCGGTCTTTTCAGTTGGAAATTGTCAAAAATGGACTACCGACGTAACAGAATTACAACAATGGGGACGTGTGGTGTAATTATTTCAAAAAAAGCCTCAAACTAGTGATTTGGATACAAACATAGGGACCAACGGTGTAATTTACTCAATTAAAAATGTGAGGAATTTGAACCCTCGACCCTTGCTTTGATAGTTGTTGAAGTAAAAATCCGTCGGGTTGATATTAACGACATAGAGGTGCCGTTCCTCGTCGCCCCGAGCTTAGATTATACAACAAACAGTAAATAATTAGTTAGAAAGAGGTCCGACACCAAAATTGGTATCGGGTTCCATAATCCAAGGACCCGAGGGTTTTACCCTGTCGGGTGGCGATTCCCCGGAGGTAACACCTTTTCACGGAAAAGGTGTTGTACGCCACAATGTCCGAGAATCAATGGTTTAGAGAAAGAGTTTAGAGAGAGAGAATCTAGAGAGAGAATCTAGAGAGAGAAAGTAAGGAGAGGGAAAGAGGCCCTTTTTAATGTTGAGGGGTGAGCTCTATTTATAGAGCTCACATGTGACATGTCACCATAGTTGGTGGAGCCAGTTTGACCATGACCATAAATGGGATGGAGTAGTAGCTCCATCAGTGGGATGGAGCTGAAGCTCCAGTGCTTCATCAGTGGGATGGAGCTGAAGCTCCAGTGCTTCATCAGTGGGATGGAGCCGAAGCTCCATCAACTCTTCAATAATGGGATGGAGCCGAAGCTCCATCAACTCTTCGATAATGGGATGGAGCCGAAGCTCCATCAACTCTTTCAATAATGGGATGGAGCCGAAGCTCCATCAACTCTTCAATAATGGGATGGAGCCGAAGCTCCATCAACTCTTCAATAATGGGATGGAGCCGAAGCTCCATCAACTCTTTCAATAATGGGATGGAGCCGAAGCTCCATCAACTCTTCAATAATGGGATGGAGCCGAAGCTCCCTCAACTCTTCAATAATGGGATGGAGCCGAAGCTCCAGCAACTCTTCAATAATGGGATGGAGCCGAAGCTCCATCACTTCTTCAATAATGGGATGGAGCCGAAGCTCCATCACTTCTTCAATAATGGGATGGAGCTGAAGCTCCATCCTCAAATGGGCTGAAGGTGTTTTAGATGCTTCATCCCCCAAAGGGATGAAGGTGGCTTTTTGGGGTATATGCATATATACTCCAACATGCCCCCCCCAGTCTAGTGATGTGGAACGTAGTGAGACTAAACTAGACTTAAGTCTTTAGTGACCTTCACTACCAGGAACGTGCTTAACCCATAAAAGCGAAGAAAATATTTCATTCATATAAGAAATGAAAGTTGTTCATCTACATAAGGGATCGGAGTACTTTATCTAATAAAGAGATGGTGGTGCTCCATCCACATAGGGGATGAGAGTGCTTCATCCAATAAAGCGATGGTGGTGCTTCATCCGCATGGGGGATGAGAGTGCTTCATCCACATAGGGGATGATGGTGCTTCATCCACATAGGGGATGGTGGTGCTTCATCCACATAGGGGATGATGGTGCTTCATCCACATAGGGGATGATGGTGCTTCATCCACATGTATTGTGTTTTGAAAAGTCATTTCCTGAGCTAATTAGAGAGGTTGCTCAACCCATGATATCGCTTGTTATATTATGTTACGACATATTTTTCATTGGAACTGAGTTAATTAGAGAGGTTACTCGACCCTTACGATACTGGGATATTCTCAGACCAGCCCGGAGTTATTTTTTTACATAGGCTGCTCATACCTGTCTATGTTAGGATTAGAGTATCAGACTAACATGGAGTTTATTAGAGAGGGCACTCTCCCCTTCGCTTCTAGGAGCAATACGCTCTTAGGAATTTATTCATTGTTAGCTACGTGCTATCATAATTTAATCAATGGTCTTAGATATTTGCCATGTATTGAGAAAATTGTTGCCCCTTAAACCAAGAGGTAACCATAGCTTTTGTATCACGGGCGATAGAAAATTGGGCATTGCCCTTACGTCTTTCCGAAGGAGATTTGTTAACATATAACAATGTCTGAGGAGGTTCTCATGCAAAGTTCTTGGGACTATATCTCCCCCGATCATTTTTAACTTGTAGGCTCCGTTCCCAGAATGGGATGAAGCTAAAATTTTTGATGAAAGTCATCCGGGATGAAGCTCATCCGGGATGAAACTAAAAAGTCATCCGGGATGAAGCTCATACAAGATGAAACTTATACAGGATGAAGCTCAAAATTCATCCAAAATGGGATGAAGCTCCATTTTGGGTAAAAGCATCCAAAACTGGATGAAGGTCAAAATTTTGAGCAAAAGTCATCCGGGATGAAGCTCATACAAGATGAAGCTTATACAGGATGAAGCTCAAAATTCATCCCAAAATGGGATGAAGCCCCATTTGGGGTAAAAGAATCCAAAACTGGATGAAGGTCAAAATTTTGAGCAAAAGTCATCCGGGATGAAGCTCATACAAGATGAAGCTTATACAGGATGAAGCTCAAAATTAATCCAAAATGGGATGAAGCTCCATTTTGGGTAAAAGAATCCAAAACTGGATGAAGGTCAAAATTTTGAGCAAAAGTCATCCGGGATGAAGCTCATACAAGATGAAGCTTATACAGGATGAAGCTCAAAATTCATCCCAAAATGGGATGAAGCTAACAATTGGATGAAGCTCAAAATTCATCCAAAATGGGATGAAGTCATCCGGGATGAAGCTCATACAAGATGAAGCTTATACAGGATGAAGCTCAAAATTCATCCCAAAATGGGATGAAGCTCCATTTTGGGTAAAAGAATCCAAAACTGGATGAAGGTCAAAATTTTGAGCAAAAGTCATCCGGGATGAAGCTCATACAAGATGAAGCTTATACAGGATGAAGCTCAAAATTCATCCAAAATGGGATGAAGCTCCATTTTGGGTAAAAGAATCCAAAACTGGATGAAGGTCAAAATTTTGAGCAAAAGTCATCCGGGATGAAGCTCATACAAGATGAAGCTTATACAGGATGAAGCTCAAAGTTCATCCAAAATGGGATGAAGCTCCATTTTGGGTAAAAGAATCCAAAACTGGATGAAGGTCAAAATTTTGAGCAAAAGTCATCCGGGATGAAGCTCATACAAGATGAAGCTTATACAGGATGAAGCTCAAAATTCATCCCAAAATGGGATGAAGCTAACAATTGGATGAAGCTCAAAATTCATCCAAAATGGGATGAAGCTCCATTTTGGGTAAAAGCATCCAAAACTGGATGAAGGTCAAAATTTTGAGCAAAAGTCATCCGGGATGAAGCTCATACAAGATGAAGCTTATACAGGATGAAGCTCAAAATTCATCCCAAAATGGGATGAAGCTCCATTTTGGGTAAAAGCATCCAAAACTGGATGAAGGTCAAAATTTTGAGCAAAAGTCATCCGGGATGAAGCTCATACAAGATGAAGCTTATACGGGATGAAGCTCAAAATTCATCCAAAATGGGATGAAGCTCCATTTTGGGTAAAAGCATCCAAAACTGGATGAAGGTCAAAATTTTGAGCAAAAGTCATCCGGGATGAAGCTCATACAAGATGAAGCTTATACGGGATGAAGCTCAAAATTCATCCAAAATGGGATGAAGCTCCATTTTGGGTAAAAGCATCCAAAACTGGATGAAGGTCAAAATTTTGAGCAAAAGTCATCCGGGATGAAGCTCATACAAGATGAAGCTTATACAGGATGAAGCTCAAAATTCATCCAAAATGGGATGAAGCTCCATTTTGGGTAAAAGAATCCAAAACTGGATGAAGGTCAAAATTTTGAGCAAAAGTCATCCGGGATGAAGCTCATACAAGATGAAGCTTATACAGGATGAAGCTCAAAATTCATCCAAAATGGGATGAAGCTCCATTTTGGGTAAAAGTCATCCGGGACGAAGCTACTCCGGGATGAAGCTAAAAAGTTATCCAAAATGGGATAAAACTTCATTTTGGGTAAAAGTCATCCGGGACGAAGCTACTCCGGGATGAAGCTAAAAAGTCATCCAAAATGGGATGAAGCTCCATTTTGGGTAAAAGTCATCCGGGACGAAGCTACTCCGGGATGAAGCTAAAAATTTTGAGATTATCAAAATTTTTATAAAAGTAAATTTTTAAGAATCTTCATTAAAGCGCTTTTTGTAAAAGTACCTTTTTTATGACATCTTTATTAAAAGATTTTGGTAAAAGTTACCTTTTATGATATGTCACAATCAAAACTTTTATAAAAGTAACTTTTCATGAAATGTCACAATCAAAACTTTTATAAAAGTAACTTTTCATGAAATGTCACAATCAAAACTTTTATAAAAGTAACTTTTCATGATATGTCACAATCAAAACTTTTATAAAAGTAACTTTTCATGATATGTCACAATCAAAGCTTTTATAAAAGTAACTTTTCATGAAATGTCACAATCAAAACTTTTATAAAAGTAACTTTTCATGATATGTCACAATCAAAGCTTTTATAAAAGTAACTTTTCATGAAATGTCACAATCAAAACTTTTATAAAAGTAACTTTTCATGATATGTCACAATCAAAGCTTTTATAAAAGTAACTTTTCATGATATGTCACAATCAAAGCTTTTATAAAAGTAACTTTTTTATAGAATCTTTAAAGCACTTTTTGTAAAAGTAACCTTTTTATGATATCTTTATTAAAAGATTTTTATAAAAGTTACTTCTACAAATGTTGACTCATGTGGTTGAGATCGGGGTGGCTCTACAACGTTGGTTGATGGCTGAAAAATAGACACAAGGGTGGACAGCCCTGAAGTCAGAGGGGTATCCATCCGTCTATGTTCTTGCTCCAACTATCGTTAAATAAAGCGGTCCCACGGATGGCGCCAAATGTTGAAGTAAAAATCCGTCGGGTTGATATTAACGACATAGAGGTGCCGTTCCTCGTCGCCCCGAGCTTAGATTATACAACAAACAGTAAATAATTAGTTAGAAAGAGGTCCGACACCAAAATTGGTATCGGGTTCCATAATCCAAGGACCCGAGGGTTTTACCCTGTCGGGTGGCGATTCCCCGGAGGTAACACCTTTTCACGGAAAAGGTGTTGTACGCCACAATGTCCGAGAATCAATGGTTTAGAGAAAGAGTTTAGAGAGAGAGAATCTAGAGAGAGAATCTAGAGAGAGAAAGTAAGGAGAGGGAAAGAGGCCCTTTTTAATGTTGAGGGGTGAGCTCTATTTATAGAGCTCACATGTGACATGTCACCATAGTTGGTGGAGCCAGTTTGACCATGACCATAAATGGGATGGAGTAGTAGCTCCATCAGTGGGATGGAGCTGAAGCTCCAGTGCTTCATCAGTGGGATGGAGCTGAAGCTCCAGTGCTTCATCAGTGGGATGGAGCCGAAGCTCCATCAACTCTTCAATAATGGGATGGAGCCGAAGCTCCATCAACTCTTCGATAATGGGATGGAGCCGAAGCTCCATCAACTCTTTCAATAATGGGATGGAGCCGAAGCTCCATCAACTCTTCAATAATGGGATGGAGCCGAAGCTCCATCAACTATTCAATAATGGGATGGAGCCGAAGCTCCATCAACTCTTTCAATAATGGGATGGAGCCGAAGCTCCATCAACTCTTCAATAATGGGATGGAGCCGAAGCTCCCTCAACTCTTCAATAATGGGATGGAGCCGAAGCTCCAGCAACTCTTCAATAATGGGATGGAGCCGAAGCTCCATCACTTCTTCAATAATGGGATGGAGCCGAAGCTCCATCACTTCTTCAATAATGGGATGGAGCTGAAGCTCCATCCTCAAATGGGCTGAAGGTGTTTTAGATGCTTCATCCCCCAAAGGGATGAAGGTGGCTTTTTGGGGTATATGCATATATACTCCAACAATAGTCTAAAAGCATGACCAACTTATATATCTCAATTTTTATAATACTCTTTGCTAAATAACATATTATATATATATATATATATATATATATATATATATATATATATATATATATATATATATATATATATATAAAAGAAATGAAAATGACTATTTATTGAATAGTTATTTTCATATTGGTAAATGTTAGGTAATATAGTAATCAAATAAATTAGCATTTAAATTTAAAATATGTGTTAAAATTATATTGTTTAAATTTACGATGTTAGTGAACTATTGGCTTTCTTAATCTGCTTTAATGTTAAAATACAATGATATAATGAAGATCTGACTTTGATAGCAAGAAATTTATCTTTTAAGTGGTTCATCCAGTTACTTATTAGTTACTTATTGACCCGAGGGATCCTAGTGGTAACACAAATTTCAATATTTGTGATATTATACTTTTCAAAATTAAGATTTTGAATCGTTCTTAAATAATATAAATTTACCTTTTATGTTTTCAACTGTTTGATCAAAAGATCGTCAAATACGTAAAGGGTATGTTTGAGTGACCGTCAACCTTAGATCTTCTGAATATCAATGCAAACCTATCAAGTCCTTCATGAGTCTAAGGTGACTAAGATCGAAGATGATGCTTGCTCTAGTTATGAACACAAATAATGTGTGAGTATGTGTGTGTGTGTTTGTAAGACAAGATGGAAGAAGTAGATATGATACTGCAAATATGTGAGTTTGGAAGAAAGTCTTTTGGAGATGATACAAGTGTTGGTATTTATAGCCAACATCCAACTCCTGGCCATTAATAGTTATTATATCTAATTGATAATGGACATAATGACCTAACATCTATATCATTATGGGAGACATAACTCTCCAACGTCCATGCCATTATGATAGTTTAATGAGTGAGTTAAATGAGTAACGTTGGATGGTTGTCACGACGGGCAAACCATCGTGACTGGCTACAATGCTAGAAAAATCATCACGTCAACAAATCAGGCTAAAACCTCATCGGGCTTCACTATCAGCCGGCGGGTGGAAGTTCCCAGTCGGCGGATGGCTTCCGAGTACTTTGCCAGCCGGGCACTTTGCTAGCCGACGGGTCTCCTTTGCTCGGTGGGTGTTGGGCATCTCCAAGCTTCCGGGTGTTGGACATATCCAAGCTTCCCAAGTTCTGGGTGTTGGGCATATCCAAGATTCCCAAGTTCTGGGTGTTGGACATATCCAAGTTTCTCAAGTCTTGGGTGTTGGGCATATCCCAGCTTCCCAAGCTTTCCAAGTCCCGAGTGTTGGGCTTTTATGTGTTTTTAGGGTTTGGGTCGGGTTTTATGACTTAGACCCTACTAACACTATCATCAACAATTCGGTCATTTTTCAAACGCCCACACAAAATATATGACCAATAAGACATCAGTTTTTATTGGACATGTCCGGTTTTACACATTACATTCATATATTTCATAACCAAGTTTGACGATTTCAACGTTGTTGGCTGAATTATTGCTACACATGAACGCATTTTTCTTCGATGAGTATTGATTAGGCACGTTTATCACTCTTTTAGTTGTGCTAGTTGATAATCTTATATACTCGCTCACAAGAATTTAGCCGAGTTTAAAGTCAAAACTGGGGCTAGTTCGGACAAGAGGAGGCTGAATTTAAAGTCAAAACGCAAGAATAAGTACACACACCCACTGATTTGCTTTCGCAACTTCATTTTGTTCATCAGGTTACCTAATGAATACTGATTTTAACTAAATTTTATATACCCAATTAACAAATTAGCAAATGCGTATACTAAATTTGCTTATAAACGCAAAAGATGAAAGCAATACTCATCTATCGTTACAGAGTGTTGATTAACTATAATCCATCTAAAGACTCTTAACTTAAACTTTACACGGAAGTTGACATACATTGTATTTGAGACGATAACGATAATCAATCATTTTAGCAACCATTTTTTGACTGAATCATCAATGAGGTATTTTAGTCCATGGAAATCGGTGAGGACTCATCACTCATATCTTCAACTCCATGCCAAAGATATTATCTGTCTACTACTTTTGCATCCGAGTAGCATTTAGGTCTTTGGATTGATAGGTTGACCACATCACTATCTATTCTTTTTTATCATAACGAAAACTTATATATAAACAGATAAAACAGTAGCAATATGGGATATCAGTTTAGGGAAATCACCTGACGCTCTTATTACACATGTCACAAGTGTCGATGTTATTTTATGGAACAGTTTGGAAGTTTTATATCATACTAGTTTTTTGCTTAATCAAGTTTTTCCAAACACGTAATAATGTTGTTTAAGTTGGCATGTTGTATGCTGGCTCGTGGTAGTGATAACAAGAGTACAAGACATTTTCTATTCGTGATTTTAGATTTCTAAAGGTATGTCTTCAGATATAGTGTTTAATTTATTTTTAAATATTTGTTATTTACGGTTTTATAGCAGGAAGGTGATTCTGTTGTGGCGCATTTTGAGTTCCACAAATATCCTATAACATCCATCGAATGGAGTCCTCATGAAGCGTCTAAATTTGGTAGTATAATCTTTAGCACAAGTAGAAGAAGAGGAAACTTCTTTTTTGCTTCCAATTTGCCTCCGTAACTTCTTTTTGTTCATCAGGTTGGTTACTTTCGTTATGGGTATACCAAATTAATATATGTTTGACCCGTTTCGCTGAACAGGGAGAAAATTTTGATGATGCAAGCAGACAATTTACAAAAAAACGTAACCAGCAACTGGGAACATGAAACATAAAATGGAGACCAAGAAAAAAATTTGGACCATTTCTCGATTTGTGCGTGTCATCCTTGCGCAGGGGCCATGCTAATCTTCTCTGTATCGTTCCAATTTTATCGGATGTCCCCGAAGGGACAATAAAGGCTGTACAAGTCCAGTATATAAACCCAACAAAACTTCTTCTTGTGGCCGATGTGGGACAAGCTTAATATAATGTATTTGTTCTATTCTACTACTATATGTAATATTATAGTAGTAAATAAGGATTAAATTTTATTTAATGTTAAACCAGATAATTTAAATCTACGAATAATTGAAATACTAGCTTTTAATTTATTTTTAAAGTAAAAAATACAGTGATACATCTTTTAATATGAACAATTTTCATTGTATTAAGTAGTTATAATTCATTGCTAATAATCCAACAATATACGAAAACTGGCATTCTATCAGATATGATAACGGTAATTAACCTTTTTAACAACCGTGTTTTGACTACTTAAATCCATCTTGTCACTAGAAAATTTTGGTTTAATCCATGAAGATTCTTTAGTACTCTCTTGTTAAACTACTACTTTTGCATATGATTTATATTTTAGATGGTTTATTTACATTTGATAAGAGGAAATTAAGTAATTAAGCTCTTAATTAGAATAGATGTGGTTCACCTATCATCTAGTTACTTATTGACTCATCATAAGGTAAGATAAATGTTACTGTGTCAATACAATGTTACCAGTTATCCAAGAATCGCTTACAACTTGTAAGTGTATTATTAGCATGATTTAAGAGTCTTGACCCAAGTTGTCGGCGGTTATGAACTTGTTATTATGAAAATGGAAAGAATTGCGGTCAAGATTTCCAAATTATGCCAATCATACAATTTGGTATAACATAAAAATATTTAGGTTGTAAATGAAGATTACAACTTAAAAGTCAATTGAAAAGGTTACTAAAGTTATATCCAATTATTTTCAATTATCTTATCTTTTATATATATATATATATATATATATATATATATATATATATATATATATATATATATATATATATATATATATATATATATAGTGAATGGTTCATGCGAGAACTCAAAATTCTGCGAGAACTGCGAGAAATGAATCTAGACCCTTAGATCTCTTGATCAATGGTTGTAAATGAATAAGGGACTATTTTGTAAATAACTTGAAGTTAATGGGGAATAATGAAAAGGTTTGAGGGGTATTATCGGAATTCGACCAAAAATCCTTAAATTTCTCTTTTTTTGGTTTAATATTCAGTATTAATATCTCATAAATAATTAAAAAGTTACAGTTTTTCATTATCTCCTCATGTCGATTGGATCTGGGTTTTTTTTTTTGGTCGCTCCATCCCCATCATCATCAGTAATGGTTAATCTAAACCATGAATCGTTATCGAATCTTCTTCCACCCTCGTAATGTTCATACTGCTGCTAAGCAACCTCCTGCTTCCATTAATGGCATCACAAGCAGCAGTGGCGATAATGGTAACAGATTTCCTTATTAATTTTATTCTTATTAGTTTTTCGTTAAAAAAATTGAAAGGAGGAAAAATAATAACAATAAAAGTAGAGATCGATTGTGTATATATATGTATATATAAATATATATATATATATATATATATATATATGGATATAGATAGATATAGAAATATAGAGACAGAGTGTGTATGTATAGATGTGTTTAGGGTTTGAGATAAATTGGGGGGTGAGGGGGTGTAGTAGTAAAGAAAGGGGGGAAGACCAGTCGTAATCTTCTCCATTTTTTTGATACACAAATTGAAAACCCACCCTGTGGGATTGAGTTTGTTTTCTTGGGTTTTACCCGAGTCCAATGCTGGTAACAGTTTTTAATTTTGCTTTCTAATTTCTAATTTTGCTTCAATGAATATAGTAGCTAACAGTTTTTAAATGAATAAATGTTTGCAAATTCAATGCAGGCAATAATCCTTTTTTGTTACCTGGTGCTACGGTTGCAACGATATTCGTGCTCGGAGCTCTTCATGCTAGAAGTATGTATAGGACAAGAAAGTATGTTTTCCTACTATTTAACAAATTTTTGTTATTTCTTTTTTCTTATATTTTTTTAGATTGAAGAGGCAAGAGAAAGTGGCACCGAACTTGAGCTAAAACCAGATGTGAAAGTATTGTTTTTTTTATGTATCGTTCATCATATATCATTTATGTTTTGAACCATATAACAATCTTTAATTTGCAATATATGATAAAGAAAAACAAAGATTACAATCAAGAACATAAATGATGATGAAGAAAAACATTCGTTTACTCATTTTCTTTCTTTGATTTGTAACTAGTTTTAGGATTTTTATTTTAACTTTTTACGATTACTATGAGTTGTTCATATTTGATCATACTTAGTTCATGGATTTTTTCTCCATCACATATGAACATCGTCACGTTCATATATTATCACAGTTGTTCATTTGTAAACATTAAGGTGTGATCATATGAACACACATAAAAGTGAATTTAATATTGAAAAGTTAGGGTTCTCTAAATAAAAAATTCTTACTGAAGATCATATAAACTAAAAACTAAAGTGAAATTAATATATTTGTATATTTATCTTTTCCTAATTGCTATGTTAAGAACGATATTGGTAACCATGCGAAAAGATAATTGGCTGAAGGTTTTTAATAAAGAAAAACTTTTGTTCATAAATGCACAAAATTTAAAATACTAAGTCAATCGACGTATTATTTTTTTTCCAGGCCATACAAAAGTTTAAAAAGATATGTAATGAAAAAAGAAATAAATTAAGATGAGAGAGAAAAGAAAAAAGAAATCTAAATTACAAATAAAACATTACTATTTTACCCTTTTTAATTTCAGAAAAAGGTTTAATATTCAAAAATAAATGAGTGGATGAGAATGAGTTCTCGCAGTTCTCGCAAAAATCTGAGTTCTCGCATGGACTAATCCCTATATATATGATTAGTCCATGCGAGAACTCAGATTTTTGCGAGAACTGCGAGAACTCATTCTCAGCCACTTATTTATTTTTGAATATTAAACCTTTTTTCTGAAATTAAAAAGGGTAAAATAGTAATCTTTTATTTGTAATTTAGATTTCTTTTTTCTTTTCTCTCTCATGTTAATTTATTTCTTTTTTCATTACATATCTTTTTAAACTTTTGTATGGCCTGGAAAAAAAAATAATCCGTCGATTGACTTAGTATTTTAAATCTTGTGCATTTATGAACAAAAGTTTTTCTTTATTAAAAACCTTCAGCCAATTATTTTTTCGCATGGTTACCAATATCGTTCTTAACATAGCAATTAGGAAAAGATAAATATACAAATATATTAATTTCACTTTAGTTTTTAGTTTATATGATCTTCAGTAAGAATTTTTTATTTAGAGAACCCTAACTTTTCAATATTAAATTCAGTTTTATGTGTGTTCATATGATCACACCTTAATGTTTACAAATGAACAACTGTGATAATATATGAACGTGACGATGTTCATATGTGATGGAGAAAAAATCCATGAACTAAGTATGATCAAATATGAACAACTCATAGTAATCGTAAAAAGTTAAAATAAAAATCCTAAAACTAGTTACAAATCAAAGAAAGAAAATGAGTAAACGAATGTTTTTCTTCATCATCATTTATGTTCTTGATTGTAATCTTTGTTTTTCTTTATCATATATTGCAAATGAAAGATTGTTATATGGTTCAAAACATAAATGATAAATGATATATGATGAACGATATATAAAAAAAACAATACTTTCACATTTGGTTTTAGCTCAAGTTCGGTGCCACTTTCTCTTGCCTCTTCAATCTAAAAAAATATAAGAAAAAAGAAATAATAAAAATTTGTTAATGTTCCGCACCGGGGTGGTTGAGTAAAATAGTAGGAAAACATACTTTCTTGTCCTATACATACTTCTAGCATGAATAGCTCCGAGCACGAATATCGTTGCAACAGTAGCACCAGGTAACAAAAAAGGATTATTACCTGCATTGAATTTGCAAACATTTATTCATTTAAAAACTGTTAGCTACTATATTCATTGAAGCAAAATTAGAAATTAGAAACCAAAATTAAAAACTGTTACCTGCATTGGACTCGGGTAAAACCCAAGAAAACAAACTCAATCCCACAGGGTGGGTTTTCAATTTGTGTATCAAAAAAATGGAGAAGATTACGACTGGTCTTCCCCCCCCCCCCCCCCCCCCCCCCCCCCCCCCCCCCCTTTCTTTACTACTACACCCCCTCACCCCCCAATTTATCTCAAACCCTAAACACATCTATACATACACACTCTGTCTCTATATTTCTATATCTATCTATATCCATATATATATATATATATATATATATATATATATATATATATATATATATATATATATATATATATATATATATATATATATATACAATCGATCTCTACTTTTATTGTTATTATTTTTCCTATTTTCAATTTTTTTAACGAAAAACTAATAAGAATAAAATTAATAAGGAAATCTGTTACCATTATCGCCACTGCTGCTTGTGATGCCATTAATGGAAGCAGGAGGTTGCTTAGCAGCAGTATGAACATTACGAGGGTGGAAGAAGATTCGATAACGATTCATGGTTTAGATTAACCATTACTGATGATGATGGGGATGGAGCGACCAAAAAAAAAAAACCCAGATCCAATCGACATGAGGAGATAATGAAAAACTGTAACTTTTTAATTATTTATGAGATATTAATACTGAATATTAAACCGAAAAAAGAGAAATTTAAGGATTTTTGGTCGAATTCCGATAATACCCCTCAAACCTTTTCATTATTCCCCATTAACTTCAAGTTATTTACAAAATAGTCCCTTATTCATTTACAACCATTGATCAAGAGATTTAAGGGTCTAGAATTAGTTCTCGCAGTTCTCGCAGAATTTTGAGTTCTCGCATGAACCATTCACTATATATATATATATATATATATATATATATATATATATATATATATATATATATATATATATATATATATATATATATATATATATATATATATATATATTTATATATATATATATATAATTAAAAGTTAAAGTGAATTTAAATAGAAACTACTAAATATTTAGAAAATATAGGAACCACTTTTTAATCAATCATTTAAAATTCACTTTAAATTGAATGAATTTAATCTTTTTAATTAATCTTTTTAGGAAGGCAAAAAATGGTTACATAAAATCACACGAGCATTTAAGTCGGAGGTGTTTGTATCCGGTTATTTACTGATTTATGAGTTTATGTAATTTTTGATAATTATATAAACTAATTTGTTTTAGACATACTAACTTATCAAGTAAGTTTACCGTTTATTTATAACCATAAACCCAACTTGATAAAAACCTATTAACAAGAAGAAAATAAATAGGTTTATAAATTTTTCTTTTTTCAATATACATAAACTCGTAAACTCGGTAATTATATAAAGCTAAACAAAAACTACAAATTGTAAATGGTTTTACTATTTGTTATTAGGTTTACTACAGCAGAATCAAACAGCCTCACTCATACGCTTTCTTTTCTGTTTAATTTCAGCTCAAAAAACAGCAAAATTTCCATTTTTTTGAGTTGAATCTCTGTTTAGGGTTTTCAATTTTGCAGATAATTGAAGATGCAATTAACTCTTGAATTCGGGTAATTCATCCTACTTCTCTTTAGTTAATATATTTTACCCATTTGACATGCTATAGATAAAACATAACCCAGTTAACAGTTATAAAGATAATCTGATGTGATCATACTTAAGGAAACCCGACTCGAAAAGCTCTAGAGATGCTATGCTAGGGATTGATATAAGCTTGTACATCCCTTTAGTTTTTTCGATATAGGTGTCGTGACATGTGTTGTGATTTTGTTTGGAAATGGCCCGTTGGATCTTATTATGAAAGCCGACGTAATACCTGTTTTCGCATTACTAGAAATCAGTCCGTTACTAGGTCAAACTAATGCAATGAACTCTATTTAAACAAGGGTACTGTGTTAACTTAGATCCTCGTATCATTCCCTTGTAGCCTGATACACTTATGTTGACTACGTTTTCGACTTTATAATTTTTATCTGTTCTCCCCTAACATTAGACCAACACCTTTGCTTTATGTCGCTTTAATTTTTAAGAAGATGCCATACTATGTTGTGAAATAATACAACTTGCAGTAAAATTGTAAAAGGTTTTGTTTATGGTATCGTCTGTAATATTTGATTTGTATTTTTGTTCTTAATTCTAGTGGAGGACTAGAACTTCTTTGTGACTCTGTGAAGATCCATAGCGTTGATGTTGACCTACCAGCCGAAGAGAAGAAGGTGTGAATCTTTATGTTATTGAATACAACACTCAAATTGTATTCTATTTTGCCTTTGATATCGTCGCATTTATGATCAAATTAGATGTATAATACTTCTTAACTTTGTTTCTTAGCTTACCATGAAGCATTTGCTTGCTTGGGTTCGATCCAATTTAATCAAGGAGAGGCCTGAAATGTTTATGAAAGGAGACACTGTGTAAGTTCCACATGTTTTTTTGTTTTGAAAAGTAAAAACTAGAGGTGGCAAGAAACACGGGTCGGTACCAAGACAAATTAGGCTTGGTCAAAACAGGTGGGGTTGCCCCGAAACAGTTTTTGGTACATATTTAACTTATATATCGTTACATAAACTATATGTTTTGAATACAATAATACACTTTGGACGGCTTTCAACATGTTTCCCGTTTAGCTACTTTTTTAATTTTACCCATTTGACATGCAATAGATAAAACGTAACGGAAATCGACCCTTTCATAAGCGAATGAGTCATAATTACCAATTTGCCACCTGTACTGAAATCTGAATATCTTTTGTCTTTTACAATGAAGCTTCAGATCTTATTGTGAACTGATTCTAATTGTTTATGTGCAGGCGACCTGGGGTTCTTGTTCTAGTGAATGACTGTGACTGGGAATTAAGCGGCCAGCTTGATACAACATTGGAGAATAAGGATGTTGTCGTTTTCATTTCTACCTTGCACGGGGGATAGTTGTTATATGTCTGTATGCTTATTATACTGGTACTTTTTGGAAGACAGGGATATTGTCGTTTTGATTTAAATGAATGGGCCATAGTCGCTACTTGCCCATATACTCATTTGTGGGACAATGAGATAACTTGATTGTTGATGTATTCATGTGGTTGAAGCTGGAAGACGGTACCAATATACGGTCTCATCTGCTAGAATTTATGCAGTTGGTTAATTTTAGTTTATTTGCTGCAAACACATCTAAACCCACTCAAGAGCCTAATAGTTACCGTTATAATACAGTAGCCTTAACAGTTACAAAACTCTTAATTATTTGCTAGTAATATATTGAAACACAAGAACAAAGAAATTTCGTTGAACCAAATACAAAATTGTTCTTGAAAAGATTTACAAAGCACAAAGAGAAAAGTATATGTGATGAATGCAGTAAATGATACTATGACACTCCACGCTCCACTGAAATAAGTGCTTCTCGTGCAGTAATCTTGCCACTGTAGGCGAACCTTCGTGTATGTGAACTTTTGAACCCCAACTTCTTTGCATAGACCGTGGATCATATCAACAGTATCTTGCAGACCACTCGCTTTACATACCAGGGTTTTTTATTTTACTATCTGTACAAGGTCCTCTTTGGTATCAATAAGCGACAACATAGCAAAGGCATATGATGTAAGGAACGGCAGTAGAACATTGTGTTGGATTAAAATAAGATTGATTCATGTTTATCACATACCTCCTGATGATCCGGGCATGTTATTGAATAGGTTTGCCATTGATGATTCCCAAATTGAGATGATCGTGTTAGGATGGAGAATTAGAGAGAAAACACTATGTGTGTGTTAGGGATGAAGATGGTGGCTTAAGTGACCAACCCTAATAAGGGTTTATGATGGTCCTTATATAGACACTCAAATTAGGAGTGTGTACCATTTAGTCCTTGGTGTTTAATAAGTGTTTATATTATAAGCTCTCATAGTTCCGATCACCTAATGAGAAATCTATAGTGTCGTTAAGGTAAATACGTCCATCGAATATTTACTAGACACAGATTTCAGTTAGTGTCAGTCATCATATCAGTAAGGATAAATGATCAATGAGGGTCACAAATAATATGGGTCCAACATTCTCCCACTTGACCGAGTAGATCATTTATCTATGAGTATTGATAAGTCCGTACGAGATAATACTCATTTTGTTTCAAACCGAAATCATAGTCAATAAGTACAGTCGTAGAGAAGAACATCTACTCAGGACCCCCACTAGTCAAACTATGACTCAAATTCAAAACTGAATAAGCAATGATAGACCAACTAAGACAAATTTTGTTATAATAATGTCCAACACAGTTATGCGCATAAGGTGTAAATAATAGACAAACAAAATCTGAATAAGGAGGAAAATTTTCATTAATAAATAATAATGACCAATAAGTACAACATGCTATTAAATTAAGTCTTTTGTAAGCCCCATATTCGACACGTGTCCTACGAATATATTAGGAGGAAGACCTTTGGTCATCGGATCCGCTAGCATGTCATGTGTACTTATGTACTCAACACAAAGAGCATTTTCCTCAACCCGTTCGCGTACAAACAGATACTTTGTGTCGAGATACAGCCCAGCGCCAGTCGAACTGTTACTGTTCGAGAAAGTTACAGCAGCTGAGTTATCACAGTAAAGCTTCAATGGTCTAGAGATTGAGTTGACGAGTTTGAGTCCACTGATCAGGTTCCTTAACAACATCCCATGACAGGTTGCATTATAAACGGCAACATATTCAGCCATCATAGTAGACGTTGTGGTCAGTTTCTGTTTATGACTCCGCCAAGAGATTGGTCCGCCAGCTAACATGTAAATATACCCAGAAGTAGATTTATGGTCTTCTTTGCTTTTAGCAAAGTCAGAGTCAGAATAACCTTCTACTTCCAAGTTGTCACTTCTTCTATAAGTTAATTTGTAGTCTTTGGTCCATTTCAGATATCGTAGAACCTTTTTAGCCGCTTTTTAGTGTGCTAATCCGGGGTTAGATAAGTAACGCCCCAGCATACCAGCGATGTAAGCGATATCCGGTCGAGTACAGACCTGAGCGTACATAATGCTCCCAACTACAGATGAGTAAGGTATCATCCTCATTTCAGCCTTCTCAGTTTCAGTGCTCGGAGTTTGATGAGGTCCAAATACGTCCCCTTTAACTACCGGAGCTACAGTGGGTGTGCAGTGCTGCATGTTATAGCGTTCTAGAATACGGTCAATATAAGCCCTTTGGGAAAGACCTAGAACACCATTACGTCTGTCTCGATTTATTTCGATACCTAAAACATAAGAGGCATCACCGAGATCTTTCATGTCGAAATTATGCGAAAGCATTCGCTTCGACTCATGTAGCAGATCCAAGTTGTTACTTGCAAGCAGAATATCATCCACATACAAAACAAGGATAATAAAGTTACTCCCACTCATCTTGAGATAGGTGCATTGATCCACTTGATTCTTTAGGAAGCCATCAGATTTCACGACTTCATCAAATTTAAGGTACCATTGTCGTGATGCTTGTTTCAACCCATATATAGATTTGTTTAACTTGCAGACCATGTGCTCTTTACCTTCTGGAATAAATCCTTCAGGTTGCTGCATGAATACGTCTTCTTGCAAGTCACCATTTAGGAAAGCGGTTTTGACATCCATCTGATGTAACTCTAAATCATAATGAGCTACGAGTGCCATGACGATCCTTAGGGAATCTTTACGAGAGACAGGAGAAAAGGTCTCTTGATAATCAATTCCTTCCTTTTGAGTAAAGCCTTTTGCAACCAGTTTGGCCTTATAGCGTTCGACGTTTCCATTCGGGTCTAATTTGGTTTTGAACACCCATTTACATCCAATTACTTTGGATCCTTTAGTAAGTGGAACCAATACCCAAACGCCATTACGCTCCATGGATTTAAGCTCTTCAATCATGGCTTCAATCCAATGAGTGGCCTGATCACTATTAATAGCTTCTCGGTAAGAGGTTGGATCAGTAAGTTTCCCAATGTTTTAATGGTTTCCCCCCGCTTCTTGTACTTCTTGCAAATCTAAATCAGGATTTGTCGTGCTCCCACTGATCTCTGAATTTTCGAGGAAAGTGGCATGTTGCGTATCTCTGATGCGGGTAGAGTGAGAAGGACAGTAAAACTGATAACCTTTTGAGTTCTCGGGATAACCAATAAAGAAACATGTAAGGGTTTTAGAATCCAGTTTCTTTAAGTTAGGGTTATAGACTTTTGCTTCGGCAGGACAACCCCATACTTTCATATATTTTAGACTCGGTTTCCTACCTGTCCAGATCTCATAAGGAGTTTTAGGGACAGATTTTGATGGAACCCTATTGAGTATATGAACAGCTGTTTTTAAGGCCTCAGTCCAAAGAAATTTGGGTAGGTTAGTGTTGGCGAGCATACTTCTCACCATGTCCATTAAAGTTCGGTTTCTCCTTTCAGCAACACCATTCTGTTGAGGAGAACCTGGCATGGTGTATTGGTTAATTATGCCCTGTTCCTTGCAAAAATTATAGAAAGGACCAGGAGCTTGACCAATATCAGTATGTTTACCGTAATACTCACCTCCCCTATCTGATCGGACAACTTTTATCTTATGATCAAGTTGGTTTTCAACCAAAGTTTTATAATCGACAAAAGTTTGTAAGGATTCAGATTTCTCTTTAATCAGATAAAGGTGCATATAACGTGAATAATCGTCAATGAATGTAATAAATGATGTATGTTGTCACACCCCGCTTGGTAGCGGAAACGCGAGATGTTCCAGTTATAATATCAAAGTCAAGATTACAACAACATAACCGATAAACAAAACATTAAATTAAATTGATCATGCCAAATGTTACGAAATACATCAATAAGTCAAGGCGATGAGACGGCAAGTACGAATACAATTCCAAAAGAAATCAACAAAAGGATCGTCATGGAAATTACAATAAACAATTCAAGTTCAAATTCCCCAAAAGCAAGCGATCCAAAAATAAACTATGGCATGATCACGGAAATCCTCAATTTCCTGCAAAGCGTTAAAACGACATCAACAACATGTTGGTGAATTATTCGCAATTTATAAGTAAAAGTTGACCCATCGACAAGTTTCGATAAATTCCAAAATCATATTTCAAATCATAACATAATCATCGTATTGTATCTTGTTGTCAACCCTAGTGAGGATACCATGCTTAGATTAGTCATACACCTCGATCCTTACCACACAATAAAGTCCCCTCTTCTAAGGTGAGTCAATCCAAAGGTAATCGAGTAATATACCGGTCATAACATCCACCCATAGGAGCATCCTACCGAGCGATGAGGGTTAGGTATAATAACCCATATAGCTATAAATATGAAACCGTTGGGCATAAAGCTTAACGAGTGTATTAGGGGTGCCACCAAGGCAATAAAGACTCCTAATCTAAAGCAGACCTATTCAACTAGGTAAACAAGATAATCAACAAAGTCCCGCATACAAGCAGACAATTTTATAAAATACGCTTTACAGCCCAAAAATATTTAAGACAAGGGCTACGAATAACTCACAGATAAAGCTTCAGCAAACAAAAATCGGGTACACCAAACACAGAGCTACCACTCCACCGCCTAAGTGCCTTAAACAATAAACAACATAGTCTCAGTATCCATATAAGTCTAGGTCCGGTTTAGCCTTGTCGGTTAAGATTACGTTTAATATAATATTCCAACGTTTAATAAATCGAATAAGGATGACGGATTAAGAAGACGATGTTCCGCGCCAGAAAAGGGCCGATCGGTAAGATATCGATCTTTCACGTCAACAGCGACCGTTGGAAGCAAATGATAACTCCGAGTCGAAAGGATTATTAATATAAATGTTCATTAAGTCGACCAAAAATTAAGATGTTGACTTATGAAAGTCAAGGGTCAATTATGTTGACTTATGAAAGTCAAATTTCAATCATGTTGACTTATAAGAGTCAAACGTCAATTAAGTTGACTTATTAAAGTCAAAATCAATTTAAAAGTCCAATTTGACACTTGGAATAAATTGGAGTGTTTTCTTACCAAATGTTTTAAAGCAAAAGCCTTTCAAAACCATTTTATAAAATTGGCCGCAAAACATAAATTGATGACTTAAAACAATGATTGAATTGAGACGAAGTTGAAAGTATCGCAAAGGTTTAAAATGTCCATTTAAGTAATATTATGACATTCGAGATTGCGTTGGTGTCTTTGAGTCCAAAGACAATGTTTTTGTATAATATGTTACTTTGGCATACAATTTATTTACATAAGTGTTTTAAGTCGTAAAAAGTTGTGAGATGAAATTTCGGCAGCGCTTCCGCGCCATAAAATATTAGTCCATTTATTCAATCACTTTCCCGCTTATCAACAATGCATTTTAAACCAATATACATAATACATAATACCATATTTAGCTTTACATAATACTTTGGTTACTTATATTTTAACATATTGTCCAACTTTAGTCCAAATCGATCAAACGCACGAGTGTTGGTCTAATAATTTATCCTAACCGATTTTCAAGGCTAAAACCGAATAATACACATATAATGAAATCACAAGATTCACAAGAGTAACAAGTTATACCGCTAACTCCGCTTGATTTGACCAGAATTTGGAATGACAACTTCGGTGGTACAACGATGAGAATAACCGCCTCCGAAACACAAACAACGCCAAAAATTAGTGAAACGAAGGATTTGAATGAACAAAATGTCACCATTATTACTGTTTTTTACTCATCTCAGCCCCATAATATTATTGACAAAAGACCAGATCGTGAATACAAGTTTTAAGCGAGTAAACGACACATTTTCGGGAGGTCAGCAGCCCGGTGCTGCGCACCTGGGCACAGGTGCTGCGCACCTGGCTGCTGCCATTTTCCCGATTCGTGTTTTTCTTGCTAAAATCGTTTTGTAACTCAAAGATCTCGACATGCAACCAGTAGATAACTTATAAAACATCATTTTTATGGTTTCTAAATAACTTTTACCCACAAAAACATAGATCTAAGTAGTGTTTATATAAAAATCGTTTTTGTAAACAAAGTGGTATAAATCCTTACAAAAACTCATTTTTATGGCTTAGATCATACATGCAATTTATAAAATGATAAAAATGTAATTAAAATCAGTGGAAGAAAGTTATTATACCGCAAGAAAAATGATAAGATGATGATCTAGCTTGATTGATGAAGAAGATTAAACCCGAAAATGATGAACACCAAAGCAACAACCCGGAAGAATCACCTCTCCATGCTCCCTTTGATGAATATACTTGTTTATTATGATGTTTAGGATGTTTTAATGGTGAGACAAGGCTGGGATTTACTGCCAAGAGTGAAGAAAATGAAGAACAAATGGAGAGAGTAGAGAGAAAAACACCAAATGTGTGTGTGTGTTTTGATTGAATAATGAAAGAAATGACCAAGGCATGTGATAAAATTACTTGGGCAGTGTTTCCTGGCAGTTTAGGGGTCGAATGGGGTTATGCCAAGTGTCCCCAATCGTTTTACATGCAAAAATGAGTCACACAAAAAGACAAAATCCGTCCAGCAGGTCGGTGCTGCGCACCGGGCCAAAATCCAGACTTTTTGCTTTTTCGTTTACGCGATCGTTAAGGAGTTTCGTTCATCGAAAGTTCCCGATTCTTTTTGCGTTGAACTTAGGAAAGTTCACACTTTGATTTACCTTATATTAGGTTCATTTAATTTTATATTTTCACTTTCGATTTCGAGATTCGCACGATTTCGGTAAAAGGGTACGCAAGAGTAAAAGTGCGATAACTCGCGGATAAAGGATCCGATAACCGGCAAATTTGGCATAAACCTTCTAACTTATATTTATGAGGATACTAACTAATTGGCACTTAGAAAAACTAATATTATTACGTCTCGAGGGACAATTTAGCAAATACATAAAACCCGATACTCAATAACAGCAAATCGTGAGCAAAACAAAGCGAAATACAAGGGTCGAAATCAATTGCGAATAAAATATAAATAATGACGGTAACTCAAGTACCTCAAATTGACGGGACGTCACATATGTCCTGTTATTGATGCTGGATAGGGGCC
>CAJVGC010000591.1:19709466-19746473 GCA_910822075.1 Senecio squalidus
TTAGAAATGATTAATTTGCAATCATTGATGCACCATCGGCCTACAATGTCCTACTGGGCAGGCCTAGCATTACAAAAATTTGGAGCAATTCCATCAACCATTCATGGCATGGATAAAGTTCCCTACCCCAGCTGGCATAGCCACAGTCAGGGCTAGAACGTCATGGCCTAAAGAGTGCAAACAGGTAGAGAAACCAAAACTGGTAGAGGGTCCCAAAAGTGATCATGGAAATCATTGATGGTCCGGAACAAAAAGTTATTATTAATAAAAATTTCCCTGAACAACCAGTGACCATTGGTTCACAACTCCCAGCACAGACAAAGACTAAACTCATAGCGTTACTAGAATCAAACCTTGATGTCTTTGCATGGCAGACATCAGACATGACTGGTGTCCCAAGGGAACTAGCAGAGCATTCCCTAAAACGCGAATCCCAATATTGTGCAATCCGACAGAAAAAACGAGGCATGGCCCCGGATCGTAGTAAATCTGCATGTGACCAAGTAAACAAAATGGTCGAAGCAGGGATTGTCAGAGAGGTAAAATACCAAACTTGGATTGCTAATCCAGTTATGGTAAGAAGGGAGATGGTTCTTGGAGATTATGCGTTGATTTCAAAGACATCAACAAAGCTTGTCCAAAGGACAACTATCCTTTACCAGAAATCGATTGGAAAGTGGAATCCTTAGATAGATTTAGACTCAAATGCTTTTTAGATGCATATTATAAAGGTTATCACCAAATTTGTATGAAAAAAGGTGATGAAGACAAAACAGCTTTTCACACAGACTAAGGCATATTTTGTTCCAAAAAAATGTCATTTGGCTTGAAAACGCTGGAGCAACCTATCAACGTCTAATAGATGAAACTTTCAAAAATCAAGTGGGAAGGAACATAGAAGCCTATGTAGATGACATAGTTATCAAAGCAATACGGAAGACATCATGTTGGCTGATATCCTGGAAACTTTTCAAACATTACGTAATATAACATGAAGCTTAATCCATCCAAGTGTAGTTTTGGCATGGAGGAAGGAAAATTCTTGGGACATATTGTTACACCTAATGGCATCAAAGTCAATCCTAAGAAGGTTCAGGCAGTCATTGACATGCCATCTCCTTCCACCAAAAAGCAAGTCCAAAGCCTAAATGGCAAGCTAGCAGCACTTGGCCGTTTCTTGTCCAAAGCCGCAGATCGATCCCTCCCTTTCTTTAACACCTTAAAGGGATGCATTCGGAAAAAAGACTTCTCATGGTCTGAAGAAGCAGAAGTGGCATTTCAAAAAATGAAGAAATTCATGGCCAATCTCCCGACACTCACGGCTCCAATAGCCGGGGAGACACTAACTATATACTTGGCTGTTTCCAAGGAATGTGTAAGCGCAGTTTTAGTAGCCCAAAGGGGCGACTCACAAATGCCGATCTATTTCATCAGTAGGGCACTGAAAGGCCCAGAGGTTAATTATCCATGTTTGGAAAAATTGGCACTCTCTTTGGTTCATGCGTCTAGACGTTTGAGGAGATATTTTCAAGGACATCCCATCCAAGTGCTAACAGACAAACCAATCAAACAAATATTGGGAAAACCAGAAGTGTCGGGACGATTAGCAAAATGGGCAATTGAACTGGGAGAACATGAAATTTCTTTCCAACCTCGAAACTCGATGAAAGGACAAATCTTGGCAGATTTCCTGGCTGAAATCGAAGGAATGGAAGAACCAAAGGATCCATTAGTGACAGAAAGCCCTCATTGGACCCTCTTCAGAGATGGTGCATCCAGCCTAGAAGGGTCAGGAGCTGGCCTCATACTCACAGATCCAGACAAAAACGAGTATACCTACGCCCTTAAGTTTGACTTCCCGGCAACCAACAATGAAGTCGAATATGAAGCTCTCTTATCAGGGCTACGAATAGCTAGAAAGATGGGAGTTCAAAATATAGAAGCTTTTGTGGACTCCCAGTTGGTAGCTAATCATATCAATGGTAGCTATGAAGCAAATCAAACTTCCATGCAACAATACTTGGAAGAAACCAGAAAAATCATTTCGGACTTCTCAAAATTTACCATAGAGCAAGTGCCAAGAAACCGTAACAAAATAGCATATGCATTGAGCAAACTTGCAGCATCCTCCTTCGCCCACCTCAAGAAAGAATTGTTGGTGGAAGTCCTAACTGAGAAATCCATAGTGCCAACAAAGGAAGTGGCCGCAATAACAGAAGAAGACTGTTGGATGACTCCAATAGAAAACTTCCTTCAGAATGGACAACTCCCGGAAGACAAACAACTAGCAAGGAAAATCAGAATGAAGGCACCAATGTATCTCCTCATAGATAACTACCTGTTTAGGAAGTCTTTTTTGGGTCCACATCTAAGATGTGTCGGCCCAACACAAGCAAATGATCTAATTCAGGATGTACATGGTGGAAGTTGTGGCATGCATGCAGGCCCTCGTTCGGTAACCACTAAGGTCATGAGACTTGGATACTTCTGGCCATCCATGCACAGAGATGCAAAGGAAGAAATTGAAAAATGTGAATCATGCCAAAAACATGTGTCAGTCTCAAAAATGCCAAAGCAGGACCTCATTCCAGTGACTAGCGCATGGCCATTTTACAAATGGGGAATCGACATTGTCGGACCATTCCCCCCTGGAGTAGGCAATGTTAAATACCTTTTAGTGGCTGTGGACTATTTCACAAAATGGATTGAAGCTAAGCCCTTGGCAACTATCACCGGGCCTCGAATGATAAGCTTCGTTTGGGAACATTTAGTATGTCGCTTTGGAGTTCCACACGTCCTAGTCAGTGATAATGGAAAACAATTTGCAGATAATCCATTTAAGACTTGGTGTCAGGATATGGATATCCAACAACGATTTACCTCTGTGGCACACCCACAAGCTAATGGTCAGGTGGAAGTCATGAACAAAGCAATCGTCAAGGGAATTAAGGCCAGATTGGGAAAATATGCAAAGGCATGGGTAGACGAAATCCCAGGCATTCTTTGGGCACATAGAACTTCCCCCGGCAGAACTACATCTGAAACCCCTTTCAGCCTAGTCTATGGCACTGAGGCAGTTATCCCACCAGAACTTACAATCCCTACTCACCGGACCCTTCATTTCAATCCGGAGCTAAACGAAGAAGCCCTAAGGGAGAACTTGAATATCATCGAGGAGCGAAGAGAATATATCTCTCATCCGACAAGCAGAAAGCCATAGACAGATGGCTAAGTATTATAACCAAAGAGTCTGACACACATCTTTCAAAGTGGGAGATCTCGTATGGCGGAAGAATGAAGCTAGCAGGACCGAAAACTTGGGCAAGTTGGGTCCCACATGGGAAGGCCCATATAGTGTCCTTGAAGCACATGGAACTGGCTCCTACACCCTGTCTGACTTAGATGGACAACCATTACCCAGGACATGGAATGCAATGAATCTAAAAAGGTGCTACGTTTAATATTTACATACTATTGTTGATTGTCAGCACTTACAACCACAACACCCGTCAGAATGTGCCTAGCCAACAGTTGTTTCAATAGTTTAAAAAAAAAAAAAACCTGAACAGTCGGCCAGTCCGGATGTCTCTACAACATGGTACACCTCGACAATCAACAACTAGCCAAGTCTGGATATCTGGAAAATCTGGCAAACTTTGGTATTTGGCCATCTCACTCATCAGGGACTTGGCCACACCATAAGAAAACACCCTTCAAATAGTCATTCACAGAAATGCACCTCAAAATACAAAGTGGTCTGATCTATGTATCCCACAAGGCAACAAACCTGGTGCACCACCCCAAACTACGTTTGGAGGGAAATTTAGCAAAAGGCACATATAGACATCTTCAGTCTACGCCAAACATGCAATCACATATTCGTCTTTTTACCTACCGGGAAAAGGCAAGCACTTCTCATTGGGAAGCGACATCACCCGCGAGTAAAACAAATTGAAGGTTAACCAACAAAAGTGCCATCGGCACGATATGAAATATACATGAGATGCCAACATCTAGCTATGTCATCGGCATACAAAAGAACCATAGGTACTCAAATGAGTGTCATAGACACAATTCAGTATGATTACTCTTACGCACACCCAAGATGGTGTGACACAACATCCAAGATAACAGGTTAAAAATGTGTTATTGGCTTGATCACCCAATAAAACATTATTTTTCAAAGACACATTGGACATGGCCTCGGTCACAACTACTCAAGGCAACCTCAAGCGGCCAAGAAAGGCATGGCCAAAGAATCCCCGGAAGAGACAATAAGAACAAAAAAAGTTAGGCTTCAAAAAACCATTTTAAAACCTAACTGGGGGGCATGATAGTGTTAGTAGGGAATGGCTCATACACATAGCCCATTAACCCCCTAAACACATAACCTGACTTACAAAAGCTTGCCTGCTATCTCCTAGCTCCGGCCCTTAGGCTCCGGCGTCCGGACACAAGACTCCGGCGTCCGGACACTTGGCCCCAGCATCCGGACATTTCGTCCCGGCGTCCGAACACAAGGCTCCGGCGTCCGGACACTTGGCCCTTGGCCCCGTGTCCGGGAGATTTGGCCCCGGCACCGAGAATCAGGCCCCGTGTCTGGGAGATTTGGCCCCGGCACCCGGGCTTCGGCCCCGTGTCCGGGAGATAGGCCCCGTGTCCGGGTAAAATGGCCCCGGCACCAGGCCCCGTGCCCGGGTAAAATGGCCCCGACACCAGGCCCCGTGTCCGGGTAAAACGGCCCCGTGTCCGGGTAAAATGGCCCCGGCACCAGGCCCCGTGTCCGGGTAAAATGGCCGCGGCACCAGGCCCCGTGTCCGGGTAAAATGGCCCCGTGTCCGGGAATCCGGCCCCGTGTCCGGGAATTTGGCCCCGGCACCCGAGCCTTGGCCCGTGTCCGGGAGTTTAGCCCCGGCACCCGAGCCTTGGCCCCGGCACCCTAGCCTTGGCCCCGTGTCCGGCATTTAGGCCCCGACACTTAGCCCCACGTCCGGGAATCCGACTCCGTGTCCGGGAATTTGGCCCCGTGTCCGGTAGCTTGGCCCCAGCGTCCGGCGCCCGTGGCCCGACGTCCGGCACCCGTGGCCCGGTGTCCGGCACTCGTATCCCGGCGACCGGCACTCGTGGTCCGATGTCCGGCACCTTGGTAGCACTTACGCCTAGGCTGTCACTCATGCTTTTGGCCCGGCACTCCAGAGCCAATACTTATACCTTGTATCTAATAAGTACCGTATTCCTCCAAACCAACACTAATGCCTTGGGATTCATCTCATAGTATCATACTCCTGACATCCTACCAGTCAGACACTCAAGCCTAATCCTTGAGTGTAACCGTCAAAGCATTAATAAGGTTATATAATGATATGGACGTTATCTGTATCTTTAATACCCGTTGGAATACTACTGATGAGTCATAAATGGTCATCATGGTCATACGTTGTTGATATCTGGTAGTGTTGGGTATAAATACTCCACACTTCAGGTTTTGGAGGCCATCTTCTCCACTCTCATACTTGCACACAGTATCTCTTGACCGGAATACCTATACGCATCCCGCAGTAAACATATTCCGATCATCTTTCTCCAACCAGCCACTTGACCACCTTAGGCTCGCCAAGAGCTTGATAGGTTCGCACTGCTAAGCAGGAGGTCAAGGGGTTGAATCCCAAACACCCAAGTTACTGAGTCTGTCAATCCTTTCTCTAACACATGGTCTTTGCACTATCAATATTCAAACAAAGTTCAATTTTTTTTTTATCTAAATGATTTTAACATTTAGAAAATACAAACTGTTATTAATTTTATTTTTGAATAAACACAACATTTCTTAATTTTTAGTTATATAGGTCTTATTGTCAAAATTTAGTTTTAACATTTTTCTTATGACACCCGCATATACATGGATTAATAATCTAATAATTTAATAAAACAATCACAAGAATTATCATCTGATATACACAAAATACCAAAACAAATGTTCGCGACATTGCGAGAAAGAAAACAAAGAACCAACCAACAATATTTTAAAATGTTCTCGCGTTCATTGACTAGGACAACACAATTTAAGTAGAAATGTTGCTAGAACTTTTGCTAGTATTCCAACTTGTATTCTTTTCCTAGCAAATTTATTATCCTTTTGAAATTTCGCCACAGAGCAAATTTCAAAATCATAGTGCAGGGGAGGTTTGGTTTGGTGTTCAAAGAAAATCTATATATGTATTGTTTCAAACCTACTAATTCATGATTATAGAAACTCTTGATATAATTGGACCATATGCCGTTTAGTTCTATATTTAAAACTCATACCACGTCGCACTCGCGAAATTTCACATCAACTTCAACCTAACTCAAATATACAAAATAAAGTATCCAACTTTCTGAATCACCGCAATACCAAACACTAATGATGATCAAGATCAATGTAATGTGATTACATACTATACGTTCTCGTATAGCAAAAAAATGAATTTCTAAGGTAACTTTAACAAAATAGAAAATGATTTGGAGAGACGCTAATAGGTCATGATCAACTGTATAAGAATTTTAGGTCTAAATTTAGCAAGACGTACACTAGTCAACTAGAGTTCAAGCTTCGAGTTACCAAATTGGCTAAACATGATGGCCATATCCATACCCTGTTGCATTGTAGGCACTGCAGTGTCATATGGACAGTCATTAGAAAACCCAGGCTTTCCGGACTTGTGAACCTTCTTTATGCAGCGTTTGAACTTCTCGTGACATTTCACATTAGTCATTCCTAGATAATGAAAATTAATTAAGAGTCAACCACAGGGTAGAAATAAAAACACATATCTTTATTTTCTGAATGAGATTTTTCTTTAGCAGAAAGACTAACAGATAGAACCATTTCCGTGAATAGTACTTCGTTTTCTGCTGTGTATCATACAGTTAAAATGGGTATATAAGGAAGGACTTAGTAGATGAATACAGAATATACAATCATAACTGTATTTTCACCCAAATTGGTAATAAGAATATTATCTCATATTTTGCAGTTTTAATTGGTCGCTGTGGTCTTCCAAAGAGAAAATACATGTAAGACCTAAAACGCAGACTGTATTAAGCAAATACTGAAAGTTTTTGGGGTATCACGTCAAAATGATTTTGTTTTAGTTTGGACGAAAAATTAACTCTGAATCTAAACACTAAACTGTAGCGTAGTAGCATACAATTAAGTCTTACAAGTGGTAATCTTATAACGAGTCCTCCTATCTTTCTATCTGTCATTAAGTCAATGCTAGTAATCGATAATACCTAGTTGATCGGTTCCTCTTGGTTTTATCACCAATAAAGTTATCTACAATTCTAATCATATAGCTTCCAGATTACAAAAGCTGTAACCACTTAGCTTGGGTGATCAATACTATGCCTAAACTCAAGCACATCAGTTCATATGAACTGCTTAGACTACTTGCTAACCAAACACTCGACAAGCAACATTGTGGGATATGTAACAATACATTCCGGTGTTTGTTTACAAAACCAATACGCAAAGTCATTCCTAAAACCTCCTATATTAGAAAAGTAAGATGATCGAATCAAACTACCTGATTCAAATTCTTAAACCTAACTCTATGAACTTGACGGAACTTGACCAAAGACTACAAAAAATACCAATTTTCGTTCCAGAATAGTTTATCAGTTTTACGGCTTTTACCCTACCATATTAATGTCTCAAATCATCTTAAAATCAGTATACACACAACACATTACTACATTAGCTGAAAACACACACACAAATAGGCGATTAAAGAGTAATTAACTACAAACAAACCTTTCTTCTCAACACAATCATCATGAATCTGACAACAGGCATCGAGATCATCGCACGGCTTTTCACCGGGACATCCAGTCCATCCAACACCACAATACTTCCCATACCTAATCCCAATCGCTAATCACAAACAAAAATCAAATCACAACTAAATCATCACAATTGCCTATAAAATTCTAAAACATAGAAGAGATCATTACTGTTACAGTTTTCTGCTACACATCTTTTGCTACATGTAACCTGAATTCAATAATTTTCAATTCATCAATAACGTGTAACAAATTTGTGTAAAATTAAACAGATATTTATTAAAGTTACAAACCTGAGATGCATCTGCAATTGCAATGGTGAAAATGAAGAAGGAGATGAATGTGATTATTCTACAAATCATCGTTAATTAACTATTATTATTATAGATAGATTATTGATTATAGATATATACAGAATTTGTATCTATAGGTTTCGTTTTATTTCTACTCTCAACTCGTTTTGGTTCTCTTCCAGGAGTATAGGTGACGTTTTTCCTTCACTCTGATTGGTCCATTTTATGTATTTTCATTATTAATTTTTAAGTTTAATGGGCCCCACTAGTTTATTTCCCAAATATAATACAAAAAAAGAATTGAATTATTTTATTTTTGTTATTATTTAATAAAAATAAAATGGAAAATGTATACACTTAAAAAGCTATCCTAATTTGGGATCGGCTTAAACGCGGGGTTGGAACTCTTTTGGAACCAATCGACCGTTCACAATGAACCAACGACTTACGATACAAATCATGATAATGGAAGACTTGTTTCAACTCTCTTGATAACGGGATGGGTGGATCATCACCGTAAGGCTAAGTAATGTCTTCCTTAATACGCATAGTAACATATGCGGATAATCAATCACTACGATCATAACTATTGTGTGACTACTTTTTGAAATAAGACCGTTTTTTAATGTTTCTTAAGACTTTAGCATAAAAATAAGCAAAAAAGCTTGCAAAGTTTTTATAATGGAAAGGAAAGTTACCGAGTATCTAATATAGTATATCGAACACTCACGTTCCAAACCCACCATAAGCATTGCAAATTTGATTGACTTTAGTGTCGATGTCCATATATATAAACTCACTTGTATTTTATACAATTATCTATGTGGGACAATCCAGATTCTTTTCTCATCCAATACCATCACTCGGTGGGGTCACCGTAAGGCAATGTCAAGCCTTTCTTGAAAGGTTTTTGTCGACACCCAAGAAGTTTTCACATTTTGACGTAGTCGGATAAAGTTTAGAAAACAGTTTTTGAATATTCATCTGTATACATCTGAGTCAAAGACTTGTCTTACGAATCATTGTCAGAAGAAAAAAAAAAAACATCTTTGTTTTATTTTAAAAAAGAAATTGTTTAATAAAATTAAAATATACTAAGAGGGTATCAAAAAATATAGACTTCTTTTCGAAATCAATTAGTCATTCGTAACGAACTTTTGATAGAAACTTTGAATTACTTTTTTCTGATATATAATATAGTCACACAAACTTTATAAGAAATTGCTTACAAATTATGTGAAATTTAAATTGAATTAGCATTAATATTTTGCTAATAATTTTTTGTAAACTTTTTGTATTTCTATTGACACTAAATCAAACTTTTTTTATTTCTTATTTTTTGTTGACGGAACGAAAATATAAGACATAAATCAAATAAAATTCGTATCATCATCACATAACTTATAAGACCTTCGCATCAAAATATATGAGGTACAAAGTTTTATAACAAGTTTCTGTGCACCAAATGTTAACATAAGGAACATTTAGTACCTTACAAACCCACCATAAGCATTGCATACTGTATTAATCTTAATGGTATTGCCCGGATATATAAAACTAGTTATGGTTTATACAATCACTAATATGGGACAACTACATTATTTTTCTCATCCTTTACCAAGCCTACTCGCAACCTTTCGTGAAAGGCTTTTGTTGACACCCACTCATTGATACTTCTCATGAGGTGCGGAACCTATTAACAATAACCTGTTTATGTTGGTTTCCCGCTTTTGAAACTAACCTGTTTTGTTCTATTGTTCTTTATAACATTGTTATTACACCCAGCTCTTTTTGTCAATAATCAAATAATGATCTCGCTCTATGAGTTTGTTAGAGCCACCCTGCTTTGATCGTTTGGAATAAATTTTGACTCAAAACAATCGTGGATTTTGTCAAACGCTGCTTGTTCAAAGATATAAAAACCAATGTTAAGGCCAACCAACATATATTTTCAAAAACCTTTGCATATTCAAACGATAACGTAACATAAGAAATAGACTTCAGAATTTGCAGAACTTTTATGCAACCAAATTACAACTGTTCTTCCTAGGCTTCAAAATTTGCAAAAGAAAATATGTAGAATTCATACTTCATAGAAGTTTAGTTAAAATCATACGAACGGTTTGTGCTTTAGAGTTTATTTCAGTTAACCAAAACGGTTGCAAGCTCAGACATGGTAACCAGTGATTGTGAAACCCCTTCCGACAATCTCACCAACAGAATACAAAGCAAAGCATTCAAGCCCAAACAGAGCAGCAATCCCAGCGTGTTCCACATGCCACTCGTTCCTGTTTTTCAACAAATTCTTCATGTAATTCACTTCCTTCCAGAATGACTCCTTACGATGAGGAATGCTGTAAAAAAAAAAAACGTGTTAGAAAGACAGTAACTTTTACACATTAATCAATAACCATTTCGCATGAAAGGGGCCACAGATTTACATAGTGAATCTTCACAATTCTAAGTGTTATCTGTTAACATGTTACGGTTCCACTTGTTGTTCATAATAAATAAATGGGACTCACATTGTTAATCATGCTTAACGTCCTAATATAATCAAATAATCCTACACTAGATTCAGCCGTTTAACATATTATCAACAGATAGCTGAACTTGTTCCACATCAGTTGATTTGCTAGACATGTTCAAATATTATCGTTAACTTAGAAACATCATATCACTTGAAACTTCCGGTACCAAAACTTATCACCCTGAAGTGTTTATAACCATCGGCCCCGTATAACCTCAATCATAAATGCGGTTTTCAAGCATTAAGAGTGAATTAAAATAGAAAAGATTGTCAAAAGACACTCGCTACATGAAGGTGGACCGGACCTACTATCAGTAATTATTTCTAAATATCCCGACTAATGAACCTTGCTACAAGCATAATATCACTAGAATCAACTTGATGCAAACGATAAACAAGGATAGATTTCAGGAAAGTTAACCTAGCAAGACGAGTGTAGAACAACTGTTTAGACAAGTCTTTGCATTTGGCGACAGTGGCTGGCTCCTGAACAAAATGTTTGTTCTGTTCCATCAGCTGATTACAGTAAGCAGTTCCATTCTTGGACACGTACTTTGAAGCTTGACATGCCTTTGATAGCACAGACGTTAACTTTTTCGACATTATATTCATATTCATATCTGCAATTAACACCAATGGTATATATTTATCATCCAGAGTGAAATAACAATGCACCAGGACAAAAGAAACCATAAACACGAGTTTCTATATCAACGGAACCGTCAAAGTAATAAATTGATAAAATATGTGTACAACGAGGTTGTAAGGTACTACTGATACCGCTAGCGTGAACTGTAACAATAGCATAAGTGAAAAAGTTGAAGTATTAGTACTAAGGCTGCATGCTTAATGCATAATTAGGAACTAAATATATACATAATCAAATGTAAACACAAACGGCTAGAGTTGATAAATTAACCACTCGATTAATTACAAATAATACATTATTTGAAGAATGTAAATACCTAAATGTTGTTTGCTAAAAAAGCTTTCCAAATTGTGTACGTTTTTGTTTTTTTATGAAAAGTGTGACTTGGAGAGAAAGAAAATATGTAAAAAAAGAAAAAAGATATAAAATCGTAGAATTTTATAAAAAGTTTTAATTTTTGATATGGTTTGGTAAACAAGATAACTTTTGAAAAACATCTAATTAGATAATTCTTTATAAAAGATAAACATGTTTATATTTGATTTGATTTGTTTTTGTTTTATAGATATAGATACTATAAATATTTAAACAATAAATTGATTTAAGTTTTGATGAAAAGTGTTATGAGTCGTGGTTAAAAAAAAAATAAGAACATTTTATTTCATTGAAGAGGGACTATTTTAAGTTTTATTCATATGTTTTAGAGCATAAGGAATGGTTTCAATGTGGGTTCGTTGTGGACTCGTTAACGAGCGTCTCCAGTTTGTTATTACTTCGTCCCTACTCGTTGTGGGGCTCGTTGTCGGCTTTGTTATTTCATCAACAAGCCTTTGTTGATTTGTTTTTTTTTTTCTTTCTCTTCCTTTCTATAATATTATTCCTTTAATATATTCTTAGTTTATTTAAATTGATTTTTGTTTAATTCTTCAATTTGTCTTTTACATGTCCTAACACTGTGGATTTGTTGTGGTTTTGAAGAAGATGACTTCAAATTCGTAATACTTTTTTTGACATCTAGGATAAACAATAAAGCCCACTGGATTTTGGGCCCTAATATTATAAGGCAAGTACCAGTCCAGGTTATGGACATAGGCCCAATATTGTCCTTTTTTTGAACTAAAAATTCCTTACTACAACTTAAAAAGATTTATGGAGTATAATCACATTATTAATCATGTCATTACAAAATTCCATTAGAAAAAGCTAATTTCTTTAAACAAGTGACTTACATTATTTATATTATTCTATATTTGTCTAGAATTATAGTTTCATGATGAATATATTATCTTTAACATAGTAAGGCATCCAGCTATTTTAAGACTCGGTGATGGAGGTTTCAGATTCAGACCTAAACACTACTCAAATGCCCCGTGTCTTGTGATATGTGATTACCTCCCTTATGTTGGTCATGTGTGACTCGTCGACGTCTAGTGATTATGTATACTATTTAAAAATAAATAAATAAATCAAAATAAATAATAATGGGAAGGTATGAGCCACACGCGGTGTTTGACTTCCATCAATCACTCCTAAACATATTATCTATTTTCTCCAATCATATATGCATGGTATTTTAATAACGTTTTCTATAGGATAAACAAGGTAAGCCTTTTCATATTGTTAACAGAAAAAAAAAAAAGCATTACACAAATGGTTACGGAAGAAAGATCTTGTGACAAATGTATTATGCTCGAGGCACAAATGTTTACGCCTTATATTTTTATTGTTAATTGCTTCAAGAAGATGGTTATGTGTCGTGTGTTGCTTAGCTTATGTTATGTTGCGCGTAATCCTTGAAAATATCTTCCATCGAACATACCTTGTATAAGATCTTTTATTTCCCCGAAAAGTATTTACAAAGCAATTATAAATTTCAGCTCATAGGAGAGGACATATATCATTTGCATTGACAATGTGCATTTACTTTAACTTTTTTAACAAATGTAAAGTTGGAACAATAAAATGTGGGTCACACTAGTACGTACGATATTGACAATTTTGCAAATAATTCCAAACACTAATAATGAAACCTAATTGTACCAAAAAGCTATGGACAAAACCGGTTGATTTATAGCAACAAATTGGTCAGTTTTTGACCTAGTAGTTTAAGTGATGTATTGACCAACTTCTTCACCAATTTATAAAGAAATTCACATTGTTTGGTATTGTTTAAAACAACAATTTTTTTTATGCTTTAAGCCGATACTAATATAATTTACTCAAATAAACATAAACGAATAGGTTAATGCATTTAGCATAACCGAAGTATGCCCGTGAACATTTTTTTTGTCAAAATTAAAACGTTTAGTTAGGAAAGCTCGAACTTAAGAACTTTATAAAAATACTGGAACATCTTATCAAAAGGTAAACTTGGGGATACTTGCAATTTACACAAACACTATATGCTATATTGATTCCTTTTAGAAAACTTCCATTATTAGATTTTTTTAAAATAATCTTGTTTAATAAGTTTGACTAAATAAGCAAACCAAGAAAGTCAAATGTACAACTACCTCATAATCAAATACTATATGAAGTTTAAAGTTTATATATGTTTGAAATATATCATGTTTTAGTTTAATTAATTATTTCTATGTGGTCAATCACTAAGCATTAGGCAACAACTTTTAATATGGATTACGTATTGTTATAACCCAGATAGTGACTAAGCCCGTTGATTAGTTGTGTGAACCAATTAATTACTGATTTAAACATCTATTTTATTCTATTTTGTCTTCTTTTTAAATATAAATTATTAACGGTGTACGTGTTTTTAAGAGCTAAATATCAATTCCAAGGATAACGAAAGATGTTAAGGAAAACTCACTACTAGAAAACTGTCAAATACCGACGGATATTTCTAACGAAAACTTTCCGTCGGAAGTTTCTGACAGATTTCCGACAGATCCCCGAGAGAAATCAAGTTCAAAACATATTATTATATTTCTAAGAGATTTCCGACGGCGTTCCGACAGCCTAATTTCCTGTTAGAAATCCGTCGAAAAACTGTTAGAAAATACCGACAGACTTCCGACAAACCCTTGAATAGTTGATAGTTCCGTCGGAAATCCGTCGGGAGAGATATTTTGTTTGTATTTTTTAATTTTAAAAATTTATTTGTCAGTACGCCGTCGGAAATTCGTTCGGTCAAAATATATTAAAATATTTTTACTTATTCTTATTTGTTTTCGTCGGAAATTTCGTCGGAAATTTAGGTATTAGGGGTTGGAGAGGGTTTGTCAGGGTTTAGTCTGTCGGAACTCCGTCGGAAATTCGTCTGCATTATTGATTTTCCTACAGAATTCCGACGGTTTCTTTAAATTCGAAAAAAAAATCATTTATTAACTTTTAGTTTACATAATTCATGAGCTATCATTAGTTGTGTACATATACGGAGAGAGAGAGAGAGAGAGAGAGAGAGAGAGAGAGAGAGAGAGAGAGAGAGAGAGAGAGAGAGAGAGAGAGAGAGAGAGAGAGAGAGAGTATTCCATCGTTAATTATCTTACTTAATTTTCTATTCTCATTTCTAAACAATTAATCTATTGTCGGCCTAGTTAGACATTAAATGAAGTAAGTTTGCGTGTCCCTTTAAACTAATAATTATTAAATAAAATTATAATAAAAAAACAAAATTGGTAGATTCAAGTATAACTTATTGAGATTTCAACATTTTAAAAGGAATTAAAATATATACTATATACACTACAAGAACTAAACTATATGGGTCGTAATTGGATACGAGGACGGTTACGTGTAATCGGGTGGGCTTGTCAAAACTCGTCACCGACCCGAACTCGTTATATATATTTATATATATATATATATATACCGCTTCCTACCTCTAAACCTGTCAAAAGGCCCCCAAATCCGACCCAATTATCTCGTGTTTCTGATTTCCCCATTGATTACGATGTGTTTTTTCCACATACATACATGAATACACCAATACATATACTTATGTACTCATACAACATATAAAAGATACGATCGACGGATAAATATCACTGGACTAATGTAAGATACTAAGTAGGGGTGTAAACGAGTACGATTTCGAGCTCGGCTCGTTTTAGTTTTACAGAGTTCGAGGTGGAACTTGGTTTGTTTCGAGCCTTAATTATATGTAAAGCTCAAACTAGGCTTGTAAGATACAGGCCAGGCTCAATCTCGGCTCGAATCGAGTTCGTTTAGGCTCGTATCGAGTTCGTTTAGGCTTCGAATTGAGCTTTTTAGGAGTCGAGCTTGAGTAGCTTGACTCATTTATACGCCTACATACTACTAACTGAAAATTGTGAATTAAATATTAGGGCAATATAGATAATATAGTAACAAGATATCAAATAGCTATACCTACTTTATTTTGATCAATTTTTGTTTATGGACAATATTTTTAAGAAGAAGGTAGTATATTTTTTCCACTTATGTTAAAATCTATTTTATAAACTTTCATGGATTATTTTTACGTTTATAACTTTTCAAAAGTTAAATGTTACTAGCAATTATTAAAAAAAAAAATGTTACTTAAAATAATTCCATTTATATGTAAAATATATACAAATTGAGTAAATTAAATAAATTATAAAAATATTACTAATATCAATTAACATTAATATCAATTAAAACACTTAATCAATACACACATGACATAAGATAGAAAAATCAAGTATTAAAATTGTTACTTATTTTTATTTTCACTTTCCCCAAATTACATGTCTTGTTTTTCATTTCCCTCACAAATTTCCCCCCAAATTTTCCACCCTAATTTTCATTTTCTCCTGAATTGAAGCTATCACAATATCAAATGGAGATTTGACTCACACTCAAAACCCTCATATTATTTTGTTGCTCATCATTCTTCTACCTATCAACTCACCTCACGACTTTTATTTAGGCAACAAGGATTCCAAACAGGTTAGTATTGAATATGACTTCAATCTTTCATAATGTTGTAATTCAGCTTCAAAACTTAAACTCTTGTTTCGTTAAATTCTTATTTTGTTAGTATATAATAATGTTGGTTCATCTGTTACCTTTCTTATCAAGGGGTTGTTTGTTTCGGCTTATATAACGGGCTTACGAGCTTATGTAACTTTTTATAAGCTCATAAGCCCATTTTTTTCCGGCTTACGAGCTTATCAAGTTTAGCTTATGACTTATTTAAAGCCATAAGTTAAACTTATAAGCTCATAAGCCGGGAAAAAAAATGGGCTTATGAGCTTATAAAAAATTACATAAGCTCATAAGTCCGTTATATAAGCCGAAACAAACACCTCCTAAGTTCAACTTGTTTTAACTGTTTATAACTTTTTTTAATTGTTAGTAGATATTCAATATGTCGACTCCTAATGGTAGAGGGTGGATGTATGAAAGGATAGATGGCAGACTAATTAGTAGGTCTTGGATAACAAAATTAGACACAAAATTTTTGAACACGGTTTTTTCGAACGAAGTAGTTGTCAAAAGAAACACTGTTGACGGTACAATAATACCACAGATCAGATGCCCTTGCTTAAAGTGTAAGTGTAAAAAGTATAAAAGCAGAGATGATGTTTATTTAGACTTGATGAAGTTCGGGTTTCAACCTGATTATACAAGTTGGTGGGCACATGGTGAAACATACACTGATTTTCAAGAGACAGGACCACGTTCTAGTGCATTAGAAGATGATAATGGCGATGACGTTGATGGTTGCACGCGCATGGTGTTAGATACCATGCGCCCAACTGATTTTAATAACTGGGAAGAACAAGACCCGAATTCAGACGCAAAGAAGTTTTATGACATGTTAGAAGCTGCTGACGAGCCTTTGTATCCGGGGTGTCAAACATTTTCAACATTACAATGGGCCTCAAGGATGATGCATTGGAAGTCAGAATGTAATGTGTCAGAGTCGACTTATAATAGGTTGGTTCGTGAGTTGAGAGTAGTTTTACCGGCCGGAAATAATGTCGATGAGAACTTCTATGAAACAAAGAAAAGATTATCGAAACTAAGTCTTCCGAAAGTGAAGATTGATGCTTGCAAAAATCATTGCATGTTGTTTCATGATAAAACGGATTACTTGACAAAGTGTGGAGTATGCGGATTATCACGTTACAAGGATAACAAAGGTAAAAGCAAGGTCCCTAATCTTGTCTTGACGTACTTCCCAATTACTCCTAGACTTCAAAGGATGTACATGTCGAAAAAGACAGCCAAAGACATGACCTGGCACTATGATCATCCATCAGAACCGGGTAACATGGCACATCCAAGAGATGGTGCGGCTTGGAAGCATGTTGACTCAAGCTATCCAGAATTCGCTGAAGAGAGTCGAAATGTACGCTTGGGTTTATGCACCGATGGCTTTACTCCAAATAGCCAGACCTCAAATCCGTATTCGTTATGGCCTGTGTTTATTACAATCTATAACTTACCTCCTTGGATGTGTATGAAAAATGATTATGTTAACCTAAGCTTGGTTATTCCAGGAAGAAAAAGCCCAGGTCAGAACTTGGATGTGTTCTTACAACCGCTGATAGATGAGTTAAAAACGTTGTTTACACATGGTGTTGAAACTTATGACAACTATCGTAAAAATAATTTTACAATGAAAGCTATACTTTTGTGGACAGTTAGTGACTTCCCTGCTTATGCAATGTTGTCCGGCTGGAGCACCCATGGAAAGTTAGCTTGCCCATCTTGTATGGGCAGTGTGGATTCGTTTCAGTTAAAAAATGGTGCGAAACCGTGTTGGTTTGACTGCCATCGCAGATTTTTACCTAAAAATCACGAATTCCGCCATGATACAAACGGATTTAAGGCTGGAAACACAACTTCATCTTGTCCACCACCGAAGTTAAGTGGTGATGAAATTTGGGAGCAAATTCGTCTAATTCCAACTGTTTATGAAGGTGTTCCATACAATGCAAAAAACCGAAAAATCCCAGGTTTTGGCCAGTACCATAATTGGGTGAAGAGGAGCATCTTTTGGGAGCTTCCTTATTGGCGCATTTTGTTAATCAGACATAACCTTGATGTAATGCACATCGAGAAAAATGTTTTTGAAAATCTCTTTCATACGGTTATGGATACTTCAAAATCCAAAGACAATTTGAAGGCAAGGAAGGATATCGAATTGTATTGTGATCGGTCGGGGCTGCATGTTTCGAGTATCAATAATAGAGTTTTGAAACCAAAAGCATCATACACTTTGACCAAAGCGAATATTAAAAAAGTATGTGAATGGTTGAAGAATGTTAAGTTCCCCGACGGGTATGCTTCAAACATAGGGGGATGTGTAAATCTTACAGATTGCACCTTTTATAGTTTTAAAAGTCACGATTGCCATGTATTGATGCAAAGATTGTTGCCTATTGCATTAAGAGGTATGATACCAAATCAAATATGGGATGCAATAACCGAACTGTGTACATTCTTTCGTGCCATATGCTCAAAAGTTCTACACATAAAGGACTTACAAAACTTGAAAAAAAGTATTGTTATTACAATCTGCAAGTTGGAAAAAATATTTCCACCTGGATTCTTTGACTCAATGGAACACCTTGTAATACATTTGGTAGATGAAGCTATTCTCGGTGGTCCAGTGCAATATAGATGGATGTATCTCTATGAAAGGTAACTTTATTATACTAATTTATCTTTTAACATGTAGCACTTATTTAAAACCTAACACTTCTTTTTCGCTAACTATCTAGGAAGTTGGGCTCATTGAAAAGAACAGTGAGAAATAAAGCGCGGGTTGAGGGGTCTATTGTTGAGTCCTATCTTGTTAAAGAACTATCTACCTACTGCTCCCTGTATTTTGAGCCGACTATAGAAACTCGACTTAATCGCGAGCCTAGAAATTTCGCACCTGATATTTCTAGTTTTTCATTTACCGACAATCGATTAAGCATTTTTAAAGTTGCATCTCGAAGATTATTCAATAGTGGTGGAAAAAAGAGAGCTTTGAACGGGGACGAGAAACACAAGGCTCATACTTATATTTTGCTTAATTGTCCAGAGGTTTACCCTTTCATAAGGTATATGTTCTCTTTTATAATGAACGTAGACTTAGAAAGTACTTTAAAATTAGTTCTCATTGTTTATTTTCTGTCTAGGTTGTTTGACGATGCCATGATACAACAAAATCCTTATATTGATAGTGGAACACTTGATAAAGCTAGAGACGAACAATTTGCTAAGTGGTTCCTTAATAATTTACTAAGTGAGCGGAATGATAACAATGAGAATTTAATAAATCTAGCACGTGGACCCCTAAGTTATGTTCAATCACATAAAGGATATTTCGTCAATGGATACAAGTTCCACACCATGCGACATGGAAGTGGACTGGTCACACACAATAGTGGTGTATGTGTGAAAGGTTCTACTTATAATGAATCAGAGTGTGACTACTATGGGTCCCTGGTCGAGGTCATAGAGGTTGAGTATCACGGTGGTTCTATTGATCGTTGTATTGTTGTATTGTTTAAGTGTGAGTGGTTTCATCCGGCTGAAGGGATAAGAGTCATAAAAAAGCATAATCTGGTTGATATCAAATTCAAAAAGAAGGGATGTAGCGACGACCCGTTTATTCTAGCATCACAAGCACAACAAGTCTATTATGCACCTTATCCTTCAATGACAAAGGATTTGAAAGAGTGGTGGGCTGTTGTTAAAACAAAGCCACGAAGCATATTTGAAGTTTCAGAAGTTGTTGAAGAAGTATGTGATGTTGATAATAATGTGGACGAGGAAGTTTTCTTTCAAGAGAGTGAAAGGTTGATTTGTGAACTTAACACGAGTACAAATGAACAAATTTGTCTTGTCACAAAAGGAGTAGTAGAGGAAATTGAACCAGATGGTATTAATGATGGTATGGATATTACTATCGAAGATGGTAACACCGAAGGTGTGGATAATACTATGGAATCTAGTGTTCGTGAACAAGAGCATGAAAATATGTATGATGATTCATATGAGGATCATGTTTTATCCTATCATTTATCCGAGTAGTATGTTATATCAATTTTAGAATTTTGCTATATTTATTTAATTTTTTGTTTTACACTTGGTTCTAAATTTGTTCTAAATATACCTTATCTGGTGAAGTGATTATGTTAATATTTAGTTATTGACTGTTTAATCATTTTGTTAAATGTACAGATTATGGCACGTGGAGCTGGTAGAGGTGGCAAAGGGGCTAGGGGTGGCACAGGTGGTAGAGGTGGAAAAGGTCGGGGTATTGTTCAATTTAATAGTGGTACTGGACACGGATTAGAGAATCAAATCTCAGATGTACGCTCTGAGGTTAGATTAGAGGATCACATTGAAGATACACGTTCAGAGGTCCGATTAGAGGGTCACAACTCAGATACACTTTCTGGTTTTGGATTAGACAATCAAATCATTGATACACGTTCAGAGGTCAGACCGGAGGATGATATACTTCTTACCACTGATGAAAACACAGAGTCATCGCAACAACAACATACTAGAGGGTCAAACACAACACCTAATCATCAATCACCAGCAAGGGAGACTATTGTCCCATATGGGAATATGTATGTATATGCTTCTTAACAAGTATTTTGATTGAGAAATATTGATACTATAGTTAACTATTTCACATTATTCACATTGTAGGTTTACCGAGCAGAAAGTGGGCTTCCAAATTATTGATATATTCAAGCAGTTGTTTAATGGATGTTGGCCAACATGGAAGAAGGTTCCAAAAGAAAATCGCAAAATGATGTGGGAGCGGTTTCAGGTGTTAATTTAGCCTTGTTTATTAGTTGATAAGTGTAATAAAAAAAATGCTTAAATTGAAATATATATATATATATATATATATATATATATATATATATATATATATATATATATATATATATATATATATATATATATATATATATATATAACTTAATAAGTAATGTATTTTTTAGAGAAAATATCAGTGGGATCCAGAATTTGATGAGAAAGTTAGAGCAAATTGGGAATACATAATGGAGAAAAGGTATCGTGATGTCATGTCGGATGCTAGAGAAGTATCAAAGAAAATGGCCAGAGCTAAAGGGGTAACTGTTGGGAACGATTTGTCTGTCCTTAAGCCCTTTTTTCCAGAATGGATGGATGAAAAAAGCTGGGCAGAAATGATTGATAGCTTATGGAATACCGATGCATGGAAAAGGATGTCAGCCTCAAATAAGGCCAATAGGTGCACACTAATAGAAGGGCAAATGTCGGGACATTCTGGAGGTTCTCGAAGCTTTCTTCATCATAAATTGCACATGGTAATTAGTTTTTTTTTTTTTTTTTGAATAATTAACTTTGGTTCACTAATTATTTATCCATTCAATTAACTCTTAATTGTGGAACTTTTTAGGAAAAAGAAAAAAACGGCCCAATAACTTTTGCAAATCTATATGAAGATTTGCATACAATTAAAAGGAAGTTACCTGGAGAGCCGTCAGGAAGTGCACCAAAACGGTTTACTACTCGAAAAGCAGAGAATGTTTTGGTAAATTTTCTTTATCGTTATCTTTTTTTTTTATAAATTTATTTTACGTAATTAATCCATAAATATTTAAGATTACTTACGTATTCAATAAGTTTTTAGTGTAATGGCTGTTTTCATTGCTCCAGAGAAAGTATAAAGAACTTGAGTTGGAGACATTTGGGTCGAACGATCGTGATCATCCAGTTGAGACCGATATAGAGCTTTGGACGCAGGCTTGTGGAGGGGTGAAGAAGGGAAATCTGTTTGGGATACCTGATGAAGTTTTACTCTCGAGTAAATCTTGTATGTCGAGTACCAGTACACCGTGTACGCCTAATACGGTTACTATTGTTGAGGTTAGTTAGTTTGGTCTTCTTTCTTCTCGTAGGTTTTACTGTTGTTTTAAATGGTTAATTGCGTGAGATTGTAGTTGTACTTATTATATCGACTATATTAGTTTTTTTTACGTGTATGAGTTTGATCATGTAGGTACAAAAGTTGCAAGATGAACTTGAAAAGCAAAAGAAAAAAACTGATGAAGGAGAAGAAAAAGTGGCCCTTCTAGTAGAGCGGGACAAGGCAAGAGAAAAAGCTATGGAAAAGCTGATGGAACAAGTGGCTGTTTTAACTAAGGCTGTGACCGGCAATTTGCCATCGCCTTCAAGCTAAGTAAGCTAGTATGGATATCTTGTTATTCGCGAATATTGTGTATATATATATATATATATATATTCTAACTAATCTAGGATGGTTGTTTCGTTTATGGATGTCTATTATTGTATTAGGATGGTTATTATCGTATTTGGATATTTTTAATCGACATTCCACTTTTTGTGTATTATATTTATATTTTAATTTCTCAAAATGTGACATTTATTGTGTATTTAAAGAAATTACATGGGTATACAGAAAATCAAAATGTTTCCAAACATTCCCGCCAAAATTCTGGCGAGTTTCCGACAAAAAAGCTGTCGGAAATTTGTAATCCGACAAGTTGTCACAAATCCGTCAGAACACCAAGCTGTCAGAATCCCGTTGGCAATCCGTAGCTGAGTTCTAAATTTCTAACAGAAAATATTGTCGGAGATCCGTCAGAGGTTTGTGTGTTTCCGGCGAGTTTCCGACAAAAAAGCTGTCGGAAATTTGTAATCCGACAAGTTGTCACAAATCCGTCAGAACACCAAGCTGTCAGAATCCCGTTGGCAATCCGTAGCTGAATTCTAAATTTCTAACAGAAAATATTGTCGGAGATCCGTCAGAGTTTTGTGTGTTTCCGACGGATTGTGTGAACTTTTTAAAATTGTTTTACGACGGAATTCCGACAACTATTCCCGTTGGAATATACTGTTGCCGTCGGAAAATACGTCGGAAAATAAATTTGTGACAAGGCTTTTTCCGACGTCCATAATCCGTCTAAAATCCGTCGGTAAGGGCTATCTCCAACAGATTTCCGACGGATTTGGCTGTCGGTATACGGCAGTTTTCTAGTAGTGACTTGATTAACATTCCTAACTCGTAGGCTTAATCATATGCTTAAGGACATGCTCAACATGTGGTTTTCATACTTTTCGGTCTTTAATATGTATAGATCATTAGGCATATCATTAGGGATATGAATAAAAATGCCAATCATTTTTTTCTTTTAAAGACTTATTTTTCCTATACCCTAACGAGTTTTTACTATTATAAGTTTTACAAATAATACCATGCAATATGTCTTTTTATCAATAACTAAAAGATTATTTTTTTTCTCGACGAAATAAGATTATATTGACAGGGATCAAAAGATCTAATTGAGTTAAATATCGACATGTTGCAAGATTCTGACCGAATAAGAAGATTGAAATTGGAACAACACTCTAACACTATTAAAATAAAACTAAAAACTAACTTGATACTTAACTAAAAGAAATACATAAATAGAAAAAGAAAAGGAAAATGAAAAAATAAAACATCTTAACAAAATAGTAACCAAAATACCAGCTGCTATGCATGATAAATTAAATAATACTCTTTTTAAGATCAAACAAAATACTAAAAGTTCTATATACATTTTTAATATGTATAATAACCAATTAAGTTTAATCTATTTATTATGTTTAATTTTTGAATTGTGTAAAATGTCAACCATGAAATAAACTCATTTACTAATTAGTAGTGGCCAAGAGGGTTGAACATTGAGCCTATTTTAAGTTAGGCTTCATCCTCAAACAACATAAATAACCTATCCTAATATATTATCCTTAAATTAATACATAGTTTAATTCAAAGTATTATTACTTATTAGCACAATTTGAAAATTATCATGTGGGTTGAGACCATATCTATGGTGGTATTGGTTGGATAATTTCGACCTTCTTTTATACTTAAGTTATCCTAAAATATTTTAGTTATCGGGTTAATGTTGGACTCGCCACGTGGCGGCCGCTACGGGTTTTCCATGTCAAACACTTTATCAAGTTGACAAGTATAGTTAAATACATTATATCTATCTAGTTTTCCCGTATTCGTAACTCAATTTATGGGAAACTTTTATGGCTTGAGTTGCCACTTGCTAGTGATCTCATTTGTGAGATAATATGCGTATTGTAGGGAACTTGGGTACTCAATTCAATATGTATACCTAATAAAAATGTGAAAATTGTATAGTTTGTATTGATTATTATCAAAACTATGGGCTATACCGCTATACCACTATACCATGAGCTTTTAGTTTTATAGTCAAATTGTACGGTTAACAAATTATGTCATCTTTCTTTTTCTATTGAACTATTTCTGTATACACATGCTTAACATTATTTTTGGCATTCAACTAGAGAAATTCATGGGTTTAGCTTAAAGAATATGCACCTCAAAAATCAAAATTATTGGAAAATTGTTATTAAAATTGTTTTTTTTTTTCTTCCTATGGTAGTTTTGAGATTTCTTAAAATTGTTTAACAGTTTAATCTTCACTATGTTAGCTACTTAATAATGTAACTATAAGATTTTAGATTTAGTTTATCAAAAAAATTCTCTGCTAAATTTACCTTTTCTTTTCTTCTATAGTCGTCTAAAACCGGCTAAATTCACTATCAAGTCAAAAATGAAGTTCAAAAGCAATTAAGAATTAAGATAAAAAAAATCTCGCTCTTATGAAGACTTTATTGCGATAGATCTATCAAAGCCGATCTCAAGTGTGAGAGATCTGCCAGATCCGGATCTCAAACTCAAATTCTATCTTTTTATTTTTATGTTTATTTTTCACAATTATGTTTTCTTTTTCAGTTCGAGGTTTAGCAAATTTGGCGCTCAGACTGTCTGTAAGTATTAGACTATAGACTTGGCTGGACCAAACTTATATATGATTTTGGGTCCATTATGGTTCATTAGGATTTATGTAATCATATATATATGTTTATCAATAATAATACGTCATCCGTTCCAAAAAGACTGACTGAAAACAAAAAAAGGTCGAAGTAAAATAAGTGCAGTTAATGAAGTGTTTTTCTATTTAGATTATCTATTTTATCCCTAGATTAAAGACGTCAGTTACTATAGGGTTTGAAAGGTTGAAAATATTTAAGGGCAAAATGATAAGTCACCATATTTTAATTATCCATATATAGAAACAAGACAATAATTTTGGAACAATGACCAGAAAAAACAGTTTTTTTTGGGAACATAGGAGGTAATGACTAAGGGATTCTTTCATTCTTCAATAACAACATCAAAAAGACCTGAAATCAACTTTTCGGAAATAACAATGACTCACAATGCTTGCTATAATTACTAAGTTGCATAAGACACATAGGAACTCAATTGATAGTTTAACAACAAACTAGAACTTAAGATAGCAATAATATGGTCGTATAAGGACGCTCCAACTTAATTTGTAATTTGATACAATTTTTGGCTCTCAACCTAAAGATATAAGTCAAAATGTTAACCTTGAATTACTTTGAAAGCTAACCAATAGTTCCTCAACGAAATAAATAGTATTTACTCAAAAACCAAAAACCCGTTATCAACCAACATTTGATAGTTGATTAATAATCATTTGAACAAACCCGAATAGTAGGATTTCTTTTTTCATTTTACTTTCGTGTATGGTCATAGCCAATGTTTTTAGGTTTTTGACAAACTCAAAGAGACTCTAACCTAATATTCATCGTCCCCATCCCGAGAACAATGATACAAAGAGACATCATGAGAGATTTAACTATTTGATTCTTCCTAGTGACAACACCCGAGGAATGCAAATCGATATTGCAACACACATCCTATTATGTGTCACAACACTAGGAGAGTTATATTTTTTTGATATTCCATCGAACATATTATGTGCACTATTAATATTCTTAACATTTACTTCATTATTAATCCCTCTTGAATCACTTAAATCGCTTACAAAATGTGAACTTGAACTTCAACCATTCACATCATAACTCGAAAACCGAAAAGTTAGATCATTATCTAGGGGTTTTATTTTATCGATTTTTTGCATTTTTCCGGTCGAGAACTTTTTGTTCAAATCTTCATCTGAATCTTGAGATTTCATGAAAGATTCTTTATAGCATTTTCGTACACTCGGCATGATGACCTTAACGATTTTTATTTTTTATTTTGTAATTTTGATTTTTGATTTTGGAATAAAGTTTGGAGCCAAGAAAATTCGGATATCAATTGATAGGTTCACTTTAGAAATCAAGTTGTTAAATGAAAAGTATGCATGAGTAGTCGACACTCCAAAGGTAGCCAAAACTTATAAAGAGCCAAACGATTAAAAGAGAGGATATAAGGATAAATCACAAACAAAAACTAACTAATCTATTACAGAGAATGTGTATGTTGGAATCAAAACTTCAATAATCATGGGGGAATTCGTGAAATAAAATGAACTTTTTTGATAATAGTAGTTAATGAACAAGAAATAAGAAAAGAAATTCGAGAAGTAGTTGAATGTTTAGAAAATATCATTAACAAAAAAGCATTTAAAAAATTAAATTATCCTCACCTAACCCATAAAGGTGAGTGGTGAATTCATTATCCAACCTTAACTTGATTTTCAACTTACTTAATCCCTAAATACATTTAACTTCCAAGTTAAAAAAAACTTACATAAACGCTAATCATATCCTAATTCCATATTATATCCTAACCGATATATATATTCAGTTAAGAATTTTTACCTTTAATCTAAGAATTTGTCACACCCCGCTTAAAGCGGAAACACGGAGCGTTCCAGTTAATGATATCAAGAGTCAAGGATTACAACAATACAACCATAAACAAAACATCGAAATATATTAATCATGCCTCAAAGTTTTAAAATACAATACATAGTCAAAGTGAACCGAATGTCGAATACAAATACAATACAAATGTCAATACGCGGATCATACAGAAAATACATCAAGCAAAACGAATTCCAAATACAACAAATATATGATCCCAAAATGTGCAAGGCATGATCAACTAAAATCCTCAAACTCCTGAAAAAAGCGTTAAAACGACATCAACACAATGTTGGTGAATTATTCGCAATATTAAATAAAAGTTGACCCAATAAAAGATTTAATAATCAATTTAAGTTTCAAAAGCATATCTTGATTTATAACCCTAGTGTGAGTATAGATACCAAAGATTAAACATACACTGAACCTGACCACCAATCCCCTAACCTAAGGCGATGCTAAGCCAAAGGCAACAACAATCATACGGCCATAACATCCACTCATAGGGACGTCCTATCGAGCAATGAGGGTAGGTCAAACCCATATAGATCTATATATATGCAACCGTGGGCAAAAGCTAACAAGTGTATAAGGGGGGCTTACCAAAGCCTAAGGAACATCTTAATCTAAGGTGATACTAATACACTAGGCAAACAAGATATACAATCATACGACAATTTAAAATACGCTTTCCAGCCCAAAAATAGTAAAAGAATAGGGCTACGAATAACTCACAAGATAAGCTCGGCAAGTATCGGGTAAATAATCAATATGGAGCTAACACTCCGCCGCCTAAGTGCCCTAAAACAAAATAACATAGTCTAAGTATCTCTATAAATACAGTACGGTTTAGCCTTGTCGGTTAAGTTTAATATTTAAGATTTATTAAAGTATTCCAATGATTTCCAAGTCGAGTCGTGATGACGGATCAAGGTGACGATGTTCCGTGCGATGTTCCGTGCCGATAAGGACGTTAGGAAGATATCGATAATTCACGTCATAATTGTCTATTAGAAAGGAATGATATTCCGAGTCGAAAATGACTACCAGGAATATCGGTTGAAAGGAATACTGTTACCAAAGTTTTATTGAGATCGACCAAAGTCAACGTCAAAAATGTTGACTTGGTCAAAGTCAAAGATGTTGACTTGGTCAAAGTCAAAGGTGTTGACTTGGTCAAAGTCAAAGTCAACAATTGTAGGAAAGTCAAAATTAAAGATGTTGACTTAGTCAAGTCAAAGTCAACAATTTTGAAGGAAAGTGAAAGTCAACGTAAAAGTCAATCTTTGACAATTTAAGAGTTAAAATATTTTGAATGAAAATAGTTTGAGTACGATTTTAAAAGAGTTTAACGAAACAAATACAATATTTATCATCATTTGAGATTACGATCGCATTTTTGAGCAAAGTATATTTATCAAAAATATATACGTTTAGTGACTATAATAATAATAAATATTATGTTTATGATAGCGATTACGTTTTTGAGTCCAAAAACGTATATTTGTTAATAGTTACTAATTTTACGTATAGTAATATACTTATATGTGTTTTAACGTGTTTATATAACGTCTTTTTAGTCAAAAAGTACATAATAATCACGAAAAACGTTCCGATAATTTTAATAAAATTATTTTAGTAAAAATATATACATTTTTATGTCTCATAAACTGAGATGTCAAGATTTTATATTTATTTCGCATTTTAAATTGACTTTAACGTTTTAAATACGTTATAAGTTTAAGTAAATAGCTAAAAATGTCAAATAAATATTACAAGTTCACTTTTATATATATTTATACTTTATTACAGAATATAAAGTTATGATAATTTTTATAAAAGTTTTACTTTATAGTTTTAACCATTTAAACATTATTTTCGGTATATTTTACGTTATATTTAACCGATTTTTACGTAAAGGTCCGAGTATGGTCAACATTAATAACGTCCAATAATTTCGATTTTTAATTACGATAAAGATGCTGAGTTCAAAAATATAAATTTAACGTCAAGAAAACGAGATATTTAGATTTTAAGGAAAAACGAGTACTACCGACGTCCTCCGCACAATCTACACGATCTCCGAAAAATCCGAAAGTTTCCGAAAAGTTAAAACTCCTGAAAACGTAGATAACGCAACAAAAATGAAGGTTAACGGGTCAACGGGGTGAAAGAAAAACTAAAACGAAAGTCGAAACGGTAGGAAAACGAGTTGTCTAGGAAACTGACCTGGATGGTGTCCGGACAAGCAGCCCCGTCACCGGGTAAATGTGACCCAGCTCGGTCAAAACGCGACCTGGTCCGAAAATAACAAAAAAACGGGGTTTTCGTTAGATATGCTTAGCATGGATTCAAGGGGTTTTAAGGGTGTTAAAATAACATACTTACAAAGGGTTTTTGGGTGGTTAACACGTGTGAAAAGTCCTGAAACCGAGTTTGCTCGTTAACGACTCCAAACCGAAATATGAAGATGAAACTCGATTTTTGGCTTCAAAGCTTGATGATTCTGAGTTGTTTCACTTCCAGGGAGTTTCTAAATGAGATAGGGTAGAGAGAGATGGAGAGAAAAACGATTTAGAGAGAGAGAGATGGGTGAGTTTGATGTGTGATGTCTTTGGTGATAAAAGAAGATGAAAAGGAAATGGGGCCTAGCTTGGGCATTGGAAATCAAAGGAAAGGCAGAGATTTCATTGATATCACCAAGCTATCCATGTTCCCAAGGAATTGACAAAGAAAAAGTAAGTTTTTGGTTAAAAAGGACTAAATTTGTAAAAGATTTACCGTTAGTTACCGTTAAAGGACTAACTTTGTAATAGATTAAGTTAGATGACTAACTTTGTAATAGATTAAGTTAGAGGACTAACTTTGTAATGAAATTTTGAAATATAATTTTCTTAACCGACGATTACGGCGTAAACACCCTACTTTAATAACACGAGAATACTAACTATTCGGCACTTAGACGATTATAAAGCTTTCGTCTCGAGAGACGAAGTAATAAAACACATAAAACCCGACTCAAATATACAAAACGTGAGTAAATATAAAGCGAAATGCAAGGGTCCAAATAATTGCGAATAAAAAGAGTAAATATCGATAATGAAAAATACCTCGAAAAGACGGATTGACACAGAATTAAATATTCCCGATACTAAGCACATCCACACCTCTACGCACTGCATGGAATTCGGTTCCGAAATCACTTTGGTTTTAGGTCGTCTTTCAACTTGATTAGTAATTCTTAAAGTCATATCCTTAATGTACCGGCTCCGTAAGCACCACATACTCCTCCTAAGTATTAGCTATGTACCATACATCCCTTTACAATGAACACAAGGCCGATTTTTAAGCTACCCTCATTAGGGTTCTTGACACTATCAGTATTCCCGAGTTCACCTTGATCTTTTCGATATACTAGACCCACATGTGCAAAGTGTTTCACATAACAGACCACGATCACAATTTCCAGTCTAACACATACTTTCAAGTTACCTACAACATTCACATGTGTACTCTTACTCATTTTTTCTACATCCCAATCAGTCCCAATGACAATCTTCCATAAAACCTTAAACCGTGCTTCCAATATTTTAAATATTGAATCACCATTCCTCATTTCGTAATAACCAAAAAGTCTTTGCACATACCTCGACTAAAACACCCTCATGGTTTGACTACCCTTCTTCTTGACAATCGTCATACCAATAACCTTGTTTGCGAGACCTCCATATCGAAAAACTTCTTTAGAAACCCTTGATATTCTTTATTATAGCCTTGTTATTCCAAGAAATTATCTTTTTACCTTTGAGATTTCCCGACGCTAACCTTTGATACATAAACCCTATCGGTTTAAACATTATCCCCAACTTTTGTAACCAAGGCACCTCACCTTTTTCCTCATCGCTACTCTCCTGTCCTACCTCGACTTCGTGATGAAAAAATGATCATGTCACCTCGATCGCCCAATGATTTCATCTGCAAAAAGTATACACATTTGTCCTTGTTCCACACAAAACCGTAATCAAACACTTTTTCAAATTTACCTTATCATCCGGGATCATCACAATGTATCCATCTTTCTCCAACTTACCCAAAGATACCAAGTTCCTCTTCAACTCCAGAATGTAACGCACACCCTTGAAAACATAGATTATACCATCTTCATTGGTACTGTTGTTTCTAGATAGTTAACATACAATGGAACTACCTTTAACACAACACTTGTTGACATCTCATTTCCAACCTCTCGTGGAAACCGGTTGCCCATACATAGTAAGATAGCACTATGTGCCTTCCTATAAGTTTTAGAATCCAAAAGCGTAACTTTCGTCTCCTTAGTGGTACTGGCAATTTATCAATCACTTTTTCACATCCATACTAGATCAAGATGACCCTCATTTTCACACGCCATACCACGAAGTCATTATACATGTAGAAATTTTTGACATCAAACTTCGTTACCGACGTGATCATTTCGTTACTCCTCCTTTCTAATTGTATCCTTTAGAAAAACCCTAAAGACAATTATCCAAACACCCAATATCCTACTTGCTCCTAAGTTACCAATCTTTTAACTTCTTACTTAAGAAAACCCTATTAAACTCGAAACAAAAGAACCATGTAGGTCTCGTAATGTTGCTTACACTTCTTGAAACCACTCTTGCTCCCCACGGACCACACGTACCTTGATATGCAAGTAACTTTGGTCAACCAAGAACCCTTGCAAAGGCTTCATTTTTCCTATTCTCTTCTATTCCTTGAATAGTAACCAAAAACTTCCACTAACCTTCAGAAATACGTAAGCAATTATGAACCCTAAGTTGAGACCCAAGCTACTATCACAAAACCCTAGTTTTATGTGTTACACCGGACACAAATTTTTCTTTTTCTTTTTAAACTATATTATACCAACAACTGATATATTGTTTACAAAAGACATATGATCATATTAGTAATTAAATATATGCGGAAACGTGTTTGTAAACATCATCTAGTACAAAAGATAACCCTTGACTTCGGTTATACGCCTGCCTTGCGTTCAGCTTTAAAATGTATGCCTACATCCACACAACACCATAAATTAGAATTTACAATAATTAACTAAGTTATTTATACTTATCTAACACTCAAACTACAATAAATCGGGTAACTATTTCCGTCTTTTTCAGCTCTAACCCGCACGAGTACAATGACAAGTGCTAAAGAGGTTGAATTACGCATAAAAGCAAACATGGCCTAAAAACAGACATATTAGGCCTAAAAGAAGACATACTTTGTAGGAAACCCGCCCGGGTACATTTTCAAAGATCCCTAAACCCGCCCGGTCAGTACCTTAATATATAATATGGTTTGTTTTTGCCACCATTTGATCCATTCACCTAACACCATATATTTTTAATCCATAAACACTTCTAATGTAGAATGGGTTACCTCCCATTCACCTAACACCCCATATTTTTATTCTAGAATTACTCTTTATAACAATTGTGCCATAAGATCACTCATAAACCATAATTAAGCCTACTTAGATAAATAAACATAAGTACAAAGTACTTACCTTTGTCCTCCACAAGTTAAGACTCGGGGTTTGATACTCCTTTCTTCTTCAAATCTTTATAAAAATCTCCTCCTCTTATGAAATTAAAGCTTCTAATCACTATCTAGATATTTAATTTCACCAAATTACACTTTAATTGCTCTAATTTGATATATGACTGAATTTTCCCTTTATCCTTGCCCTTAATCGATTCGTATACACACACCTCAAAAAATTTCTGAAATTTTCTTTCATATTTCCATTATATATATATATATATATATATATATATATATATATATATATATATATACATTCATATTTTACCCCCACTTTCTCTCCTTTTAAGTTTTAACCCCTCCCTAGTATCACTTATTACGACATGAATCCTTTTCAGGTTAAAATAGTTAATTTCTCTTACAATTTTAGTCCCTTTTTTAATATCAACACTTATTTAAGCATAAATTTAATTAAATACTCACAAAGTATTATTTTTGGGTGCAGAATGTTACATTATGGTAAACATTGAAACCTACTAACCTTAGTAACCCTTTTCCTCTTTGCGGCTCAATTAATAACCCCCAAAAACTAAGCCCTAGTTTGTGGTTCAAGAAACAACCCCACAAACACTTTCTTTGTTCGATAAACTAAGCCGCAATAAATTGAATCGACAACCCACAAGTTTAAAACAAAAAATGGTATTTAACTCAAGTACGTCCTTGTGGATTCAATGAGGCACCAAGTGACCTTACATAACCAAATGGTAAAAAAAACTAACCCATATTAGTACACGGAACCTGTTGGTTAAACTTGCTAGACGAAACAACCTTGATTTCTATTTTTACAACCAACTTCGATGAATAATAACTTATTATATGAAGCTCATATCGAAAATCTACTTACAAACTAATCCAAATTGGTTTTCAAACTACTTGATCCCTAAGTAAAGTTAACCTCAAAGTAACACAATTGTTAATACAATAAATGTCACACCCCGCATAAATGGCGGAACCGAGGTGCGCAGTGTATACGGTATCAGAGATTCAAAGGTTACATCAAACATAAATAAACCAAACATCATCAACATAGATAAAAGAGTTGAAGTAAAATACTTATTACAATCATCCGAATGTATATCAAAATACGACTACAGAGTTTGGGAAACTAAGGAATTACAATAACAAAATAAATTCCAGCAAAAAGTCCCAAGTAGCCAAGCAAGCATAGCATCATAAAGAGGTAACCTCAAATCCCTGAAAAGCGTTAAAATACGACGTCAACATAAAGTTGGTGAATTATTCGCAATAGTAAATGAAAACATATTAGTATAAAGGTTTTCAATAAGTTTTGACCCGGAATAGATAAGGTTTGAAGATAAGTCATTTTGAAAAGATATTTCAAAATATAATTGAAGTATATAAAACCTTTTTGATAAAATATTCATACATTTCTCATAAAATACCATAATCATAACATAAAATACATACTGGATAGATAACAGCTTTAGGAACATAAGATACACCTGAACCATAACAATAAAGGCAACTAACCCCACCTAGTGTCTCAAGCTAGGTTGTTCTCGATAATAAACGGTCGTAACATTACTAATACGGACAGGGCTCCTCCCTTATCATAATAACGTATTAGAATGAGGGTTTGTTAGACCCATATAGCGCTATATATACTTCCGGTGGCTAAAAGCTAACAGGTGTTTATACGGGGCCTTGTACTACCACAAAGGCGGTACAAGTTAGGGTGAGATCATCTAAAGCATCATATCCACAATACATAACCATAATACATACATACCATAAAATACTTTTATTTAACGCTAATCATGCCCAAAAATATAAAAGTAGTAAAAAGGGCAACGAATAACTCACTGATAGCAAAGCAATCCAAATCTTTATATGTCGGGAAATATTATAATACTGTCAGGCTCCAACGTCTAAGTGCCCTATACATCACGTAAATAAACATGTCTAAGTATCTCTAAGTCTAGTAGGGTTATGCCTTAATGATTAACGTTTTATACGGGTTTTAAAAATAACCAAAGGAATATCGATATAACGGAATAACAAGTGTTTCGGAAAGTCAATAGACTAGATACGTGATCTTCATACTTACGTGCACTACAAGTCACGTAAGTATCAAGTTATGTGATCAAGGAGAATGTTACGTGATATAGAAGTAATACATGACAAGAAAAGGAGTTACTTGACCAACAAGACTATTACATACTCACCAAACCCTAATTACGTGCAAAAGACATCATTTACGTGAATATGGTATGGACTTACGTGACTTAAGAGCATAATTACGTGCATGGGAAGCTACCGATCAAGAATTACGCGAACATAACAGTAATTACGTGATTAATACCCAATTACGTGACATACAAGCATGAATTACGTGAACGTAGGTGGAATTACGTGAATACGAAGTAATTACGTGATCATGAAGCAACAATTACGCGAACGTAATAGTTATTACGTGCAAAACAGTTCTTACGCGACAAGGAATGAATTACGTGATCATCAAGGCACATTTACGTGCGTAATACATGAATTACGTGATCCTTAAGCAGTGTTACGTGAACGAAATGACAATTACGTGACTTAACGAGATTTTCACGAAAAATAGCAATCGGAATCGATTTCGGAGTGTTTTAAAAGTCCAAATGATCTATAATCAAAACCTTATGTCCAGAATACTATTAGGAACAATAATCCTCAATAAAATCTCGGTTTTTATGGTTAAAAATGATAGTTTCGGATTGAATCCAAATAGGATAAAGTTTAAAACCCAAATGAAGAAATACTTACTTGATCGTAATGAAACTCGGAGGATAGATAGAGATGATGATGGTGATCAATAATCCGGTCTCGGATCTAAAATTGGACGGTTGGATCGCCGGAAAAGTTAGAGAGAAGGTAGGTGTGTGTAGGTGAATTACTTGGGGAAGAAGTGAGAGAGTGATGACAAAAAGGAGATAAGGACAAATCTGAATTCTAGATAAGACAAAGTGGTTGGTGGGGGACGATTTTTGTAATAAAAATCTGAAAAGGACTAAAATTGTAATAGAATTTCTCGCGTAGGACTAGTTTTGTAATAAAATTTCCGAAAGGACCAAAAATGAAATATTTTTAAACGTTAATCTTAATCATATAATTAAGGCATAATTCCCCTAAACTTATCATAAGAGCATACTAGACTTATACTAAAGGCACTTAAGACTATACGTTCCCGTCATAAAGATCCGAATCACATACTATATACCCGATAAACGCAAATACGCATAAAATACAAATACGATACTCATAAAATCCGAATACGATAGACATAAAAAGAAATACAATAGGGTCAAAACACGAACATAAATAAATAAAACGAATACGAGACGATAGAATAATACCGTGAAATTCGCGAATGTCACAGTCTCCCCAAGTAAAAAGAATTTCGTCCTCGAAATTATCACTGGGTACTACTTCCGGGAGAAAGGTGAGGATACTTCCGCAGAATTTCATCTTCGCGTTCCCATGTGAACTCAGCACCAAAGCGGGAATTCCAGCGAACCTTGACAATCGGGATCTTACTTCGTCGCAGACGCTTAACATCACTAGCAACGATCTCGATCGGTTCTTCAACGAAATGAAGCTTGTCGTCAATCTGGAGTTGCTCAAGCGGAACTAATAATGTCTCATCAGCCAGGCATTTCTTCAACTGAGATACATGGAATACGTTATGCACGCTGCTCAGTTCTGCCGGCAATTCTAGTCGATACGCAGCTGGGCCGATGCGGGCTAAGATCTTGAACGGACCCGTGTATCTAGGACTCAGCTTGCTACGCTTCACAAATCGGACAACCCCTTTCCATGGAGATACCTTCAATAATACCATATCCCCAACACTGAACTCGAGAGGCTTCCTGCGCTTATCAGCATACTTCTTCTGTCGGTCTCTGGCAGTAATCAATCGTTCCTTGATCTTGAAGATCTTGTCAGTGGTCTCTCGAATAATCTCCGGACCGGAAATCTGACTATCTCCAACTTCTGCCCAACATACAGGTGATCGACATTTGCGGCCATATAAAGCTTCAAACGGTGCACACTTGATACTCGTGTGATAGCTGTTGTTGTACGAGAACTCAATCAACGGCAAATGAACATCCCAACTACCACCAAAATCAATAGCGCAAGCTCGTAGCATATCTTCCATAGTCTGAATAGTTCTCTCACTCTGACCATCGGTCTGAGGATGATAGGCGGTACTCATATCTAACCGTGTACCCATAGCAGTCTGAAATGTCTTCCAAAATCGAGAAGTGAAACGAGCATCCCGATCGGAAATAATCGATACCGGAACACCGTGTTTCGATACAATCTCGGAGATATATAAACGTACGAATCTCTCCATCGGATAATTCTCACGAATCGGTAGGAAATGAGCAGACTTCGTCAGACGATCAACAATAAC